>CAUYRH010162087.1:0-19896 GCA_963574655.1 Perodicticus potto
GCCCGCCAAACAACAATGACGGCTGCAACCAAAAAATGGCCGGGCGTTGTGGCGGGCGCCTGTAGTCCCAGCTACTTGGGAGGCGGAGGCAAGAGACTCACTTGAGCCCAGGAATTGGAGGTTGCTGTGAGCTGTGATGCCATTGCACTCTATCCAGGGTGACAGCTTGAGGCTCTGTCTCAAAAAAAAAAAAAAAAAAAGTCTGAGATGGGCCAGGTGCAGTGGCTCATGCCTGTGATTCCAGAACTCTGAGAGGCTGAGGCAGGAGGATCCCTTGAGCTCAGGAGTTTGAGATTAGCCTGAGCAGAGTGAAACCCTGTCTCTACTGAAAATAGAAAAACTAGCTAGTGTGATGAGAACCTGTAGTCCTAACTACTCGAGAGGCTGAGGACAGAGGACCACTTGCAGCCAGGAGTTCAAGACCAGCTTGGGCAAGATAGCAAGACTGTCTCTACAAAAATTAGAAAAAAATAGCCAGGAATTGTGGCACAGGCCTGTGTTTCCAGCTATTTGGGAGGCTGAGGCAGGAGGATCCTTTAAGCTCAGGAGGTCGAGGCTGCAGTGAGCTATGATTGTGCCACTTTTCTCCAGGCCAGGTAACAGAGTAAGACCTCGTTCCTAAAATATAAATAAAAAATAAAAGGTCTGAGATGGAGGAGACAAGAACACCATAGAGACTGTGACATGTACCCTGAGAAGCTCCACTTAAGGAGTCCCCTGAGAAGCTCCACTTAAGGAGTCCCCGGAAACCTCCTGCACCTCGCCCCCTCCCAGTGCTGCTGGCTGGGGTGGGGTCAGGTGCTTGGAGGGCCTTGGTTTACCTGAAAAGGAGCCAGCTGGGCTTCCAGGGCCCCTGGCCACACTGCAAGGCTGAGGGGCCTGTCTGCTCTGGTCCTCTCACGTGAGTCTGGAGTTAGTGCAGCTTCAGGTGGTCCTGGGCAGGAGAATGTCAGCTGCCTCCTGGCCTTTCCTCACACTCATGTGCAAAGGGGGCATTCTCTATGCTAAATTGCGGTGGCTCTGAGCAGGAAACTCCCCTCCAGGGGAGGCCCCAGAACACCTGGGCCAGCCCTTTAACATGGGGGCAATACCCAAGTGGAATCAATTAACTGCAGTTGAACAATAGCCTAGGATCTTCGAAAGCTCTGTGTTTCTGCTTATTATTAGGAATTTGGACTTTGAGATTCGAGTCCTCTATTTCTCTCAGCGCCTCTCTTGGTGGCTGTGTGGCTCTGGTCTTATCCACTCTGGCCTCGGAGTCTTCACTGGCGTGAAGCTCTTGCCCCAGGGCCAAGTCTGAAAGAAATCAGTGGGGACTGATTTCAAGTCAATCAAGGCCTGGAGTCCCCAGGCTGCTCCTCCCCATAATGCTCCTGCCTGTGGCCACCCACCTTCTTGCATACCTCCTGTAATGGGGAGCTCAGTCCAATAGCTTTCCAAGGGTGTCCTAATAAAGTGCCACCAACTGGGTAGCTTAAAACAGATTTCTATCTGCACCTGGATTTGGGGCCTAGAGTCCAAGGTTGAGTCCTCTGTGGGACTGGTTCCTTCTCGTGGCTCTTGGCTTGTGGCTGTGTCACTCCAGTCCCTGCTCCATTGTCACATAGATCGTCACATGGCCTCTTCCTTCTACCTCTGTCTGGACACGGGTCCTAGGAGTAGGGTCTACCCAAATCCAGGATGACCTTTTCTCGAGATCCCTGAAACCCTCGCCCTAAGTCCATGAGAGCAAGAGCCCTTTTCCAAGTAACCTGCACAGGGTGTGGACAGACCTTTCTGGGTCAGCTCAGGCTGAGAGGAAGGCCCTCCAGAGGTGAAGCTGAGCCCTGCCCCGCAGGGATGTTCATGGGACCTCAGAGGAATTTCAGCATTCCTCACAGCTAGTGTGAGCTCCTCCAGGGCAGGGCTGCCTCTGTGTGGCCAGTCTGCGGCGCCCAGTGCTCCTCTCCTTCAGCCCAGCACTGACTCTCTTTCCCCCCAACCTGCAGGCTCCAACCCGGGAGAGGACTGTGGGGTGCCCTGACCTGCCATCTCAGGGGTCTTCTTGCCTCAATATTCTGAATCTGTGGGTTGAGGGAGTTTCCTGGAGCTTGTAGGAGCAGGAGAGAAAAAGGAAGGTGAAAGGTGCAGGTGGGAAGGTGGTAGCCTTAAAGAGAGGACAGAGCTGGAGCCACTGAGATCCACAAGGCACCTTTGTGCAATTAGAAAAAGGTATCTTGGCTTGGCGCCTGTGGCTCAACGGGCTAAGGCGTCAGCCACGTACACCTGAGCTGGCGGGTTCGAATCCAGCCCAGGCCTGCCAAACAACAATAACAGCTGCAACCAAAAAAAAAAAAAAGAAAGAAAAAGAAAAAGGTATCTTCCTTGGGGCGCATAGTGTGGGGGAGCCCTTGTGCAGTGTGCAACTTGCTCAGCCATACTGAGGAAAGGGAGAAGTGGGGGAGGGAGAAGAAGGAGGGAAGGAGGAACTGGAAACAGAAGTCCAAGGAAAGGGCGAGGAAGGCTCTACCCTTGCCCCCAGGTTAGGCCAGTGACCACCTGGCACTGGGCCCAGTGATGTCCACATGCCTCCTGGGGCGGGACCAGGCGGGGCAGTGAGGTCAGCCAAGTGGGTGAAAAGGGGAAGTAGTGTGTGGAATGTCCGCAGGGGACCAAGGAGCAAGCGAGTGAGCACACAGGGCAGGGAGCCCCTGCACCCTGACCTGGGGTCGATGGCTCCCCAGGAGTTCCTGCTTCCTTCCAGCCTGATGGGGCCAGTGGCATCCCCTACCTCTGTGCTTTCCTTCTGGGACAGAAAAGGTGAGAACTCCTGGACCCAAGAGACACTCCTGCTTCAGCTTCCCCAGCAGCTGGCATCACAGGCCCCTGCCACCATGCCCAGCCACCTCGTCCAGCCATGGGGTCTCACTGTGTTGCTCCAACTGCTTGTTTTAACAGGAGCTGAGTGGGCACCATCTGTGAGGGCTGTAGGGGAACTTGGGCAGGGCTCCTGACGGGCAGGGCCTGGGAGACAGGCCTGAGGGTAGGCGGGAACAGGGTTGGGAGGTGCAGGGCTCTTGCGGCAGCTGAGGAAAGCACAGAAGTCCTGGATTGGGCAATACTGGAAAGGCTGCAGAGGGGCAGGGAATGGCCCGAGAGCTGCCCGGCTGGCTCTGTGACCACTTCCTGGCCACACCCCCAACCTGGAGGGCAGGGGGCAGGTGGAGGAGACAGAAACACCTGGGGAGGAAGGGGGCCCACCCGGGGGCCTCAGGGCTGCCCTTGGGTTGGTGGGCCTGGACCTGCGGCAGGGGTTTGCCCAGGCTATATCATCACTGGCCTCAGCCTTGCTATGGGAGCTGAGGCTGAACAGGCCCCTCAGCTGCCTCCAGGGCCCAGTGGAAAGAGGGGGTCTGGCTTGTCAGAGCTGCAAAAGTATAAATGGGAGGGTTGGCACCATGACTGGCTTGACTCGGACACCACACTGTGTCGTAGTCAGCAGGAAGCTGCAGGCCTTGAGTAGGCAAGGCAGCGTAGGTATGGGTGTGTGCCATGTCTGGCCCTCCCTCTGGCGAGTTTTCCCTGGCTGGAGTGGTCTCTCGGTCCCTCTCAGCCTTGTCCTCATCTGAGGGCCCCCTAAGGCTGCCTCCCCAGGAGGCAGGTCCCTATGAGCATGTGCACCCAGGACCAAGGGGCCCCAGCTGATGACAGGCAGGCAGGCGACAGGCACGTAGTCGGGGCTGGGAGCTGGGGAGGCTTGATGGAGGCCTGGCAGGGTGAGGGCAGGGCTGCTGCACTGAGGGAGGGGCTCCAGTCAGTCATAGGTCTCCCTCGTGTGACGTGCTCCCACCTTTAGGGACGCATGATGGTCCTTGCTTTGTGTGCTGACCCTGGGAGGTGGCACGTTCACTGGAGGGCAGCGGGGGAGCCCCACTTGCAACAGAGGCCTCTGTGCCCAGATCTCAGGCCTAGACCCGTGGGGAAGAGTGTACTCGCCTAGGGGTGCCCAGAGGGAGGGACAGCTGAACTGAAAGATGCTGCCAAACAGCTGCCAGCTCACACCTAGCTGAAGACTGAGGAGACCCAGGGCCTTGGGCAGCCTGGGGCCCCTGGGAGGACCTGGCCTCAGAGTGGAGTGGTCCACCAGGCGGGGATCCCTCACCCCAAGCTCCTCTGCTGTTTCAGTTGCCACTGAACCTTGGGGACTCCTGACGTGGATGCAGATCACCGCTACTCTGAGGCTGGGCAGGCATTTCTCCCTGAGCCAAGGTTCAGCAGGCCCAGCGTCACGTGGGGAGGGCACAAAGCAGTCTGGGCCCCCAGGGGCCCTTGTCTTTGACTCCTCTCTGTTGGACCCCTGCCCATCTGCTCTACTGTCTCCACCCAGCCGAGGCCCACTGCCGGGAAGGGAGCCGTCAGCTGAGACCTGAGGAAGCCCCCCCACGATTCACTGGGATCAGGGCAGCCCAGCCCCACGAAGGAGAAACTGAGACCCAGCACGCCACAGGGGTTTGAGCTGGCAGGAGCCGTTCCAAGGCCAGTCCTCACAGGGGACCCAGAGCACAGACCTGCTCTGTCTCCACTGTGTCCTCACTCACCATCAGTGGCACAAATTACAAGGACAAGGACAACTGCTTATCAAAATATTTTATTTTAGGAGACCCCTCAAAAAAGACCCTCCACATTAGACAGACGCCCCAACAATACCCTTGGCCTTGTTTTTTTTTTTTTTTGGTCTTTTTTTTTCTTTTTAAATCAACTAAAACAATTTGATGTTTAAAATAAAAGACAGGAAACATTTCCTGATCAGACTTTAGTCAAGAATATATATATATTTTTGATCCTGGGGGCAATGAGGAGAAGGAAGATGCTGCCTGTGGTTGAGGAAGGACCGGGCGTCTGGCCACATGGGAGGGAGACCGGCTCTGCTGATGACAAGGACACACAGCAGCTGCGGCCTGGCCAGAAGGCAGAGGGGGAAAACGGTGGTGGCTGGGACTTATAATTTACATGAAATTGGTGCTGTGTGTTGCTCAGCGCTGACCTGTTTGTCCTGCGGGGAGGCTGCGTCGTCATCATTTTGTGTGGCTGCTTTCCCAGCTGAGAATTTTTTTTTTTTAATTTTTAAAAAGAATCACAGCCAAAATAAGATATTAACTGCAAAATCCAAAATGGCTGTGTTCACCCTATGTATAAAAACACGTTTAGTCTCCAGGCCTGGGTGGCCCCTACACCTTCCCTGGGATCTTGGCCCGCTTGCGTGCGATGGCATCCTCCACTGCCTTCAGCTGCTTCAGGAGCTCCTCTCGCCGTGACAGTGTGCTGGCCTTCCCTGATTTGCTGCTGGCAGTGGTGCCTGTGTCTGAGGCCTTGCCTGGCACACTTGTGACTTTGCTGGAGCTCTTGGACTGGGGAGATGCCTGGCGCTTCCTGCAGGGGCAGAGGGAACCGTGAGAGAGGACAGGGTACATCCCCAGCCCTGTGGGTGAACTTCCAGGGGATCCTTGGCAGAGTCCCTGCCTGATACTGGCAGAGCCCAGGACAGGAAAGGGGTGCTCTGGCTGGTAGGCCTCCAGCTGCAGCTGTCTCAGCCAGTCAGGAGTCCCCAGCCCCAGCTTCTCAGGGCCCAGTACTCCTCGGGAGGGTGTGGGGAGCCGAGGGCAGGGATGTGAGTGGGAAGGGTTATGGTGCCCGGCCTCCACCCTCTTGTCAAGGCAGGTGGGCAGGTGGGCAGGCACTGCAGATGCCCCTTGGGAAGAAATCATAAATTGGCAGTCTTGTCTCCTGGGCCTGCTCTCTGGTCTCTGAGCAACGCAGTCTTGGTCAGCCCTGTCCCCTGGTGTGCCAGGGCCTGGGCAGGACTCACCTATCTGCTGGGGCCGCAGGGACTTTGGAGTTCTGGCCTCTTTGCCGCTCTGGCTTCGGGGAGCCCAGTCTCCCACCTGACTTCCGGTCCCGAGAGCCTGGGCAACAGGGACAGAAGCAAAGACCACTGTGCTAAGGTCCAGTTCCGAAGAGCGAGCAGCCCTAAATACCTCCCTTTCGTTTTTTTTTGGAGACAGAGTCTCACTATGTCACCCTGGGCAGAATGCAGTGGCATCACAGCTAACAGCAACCTCAAACTCTTGGGCTCAAGCGATTCTCTTGCCTCAGCCTTCCTTGTGGGACTATAGGTGTCCACCATGACACCCAGCTATTTTTTTGTTTGTTTAGCAGGTTTGGGCGTGTTTGAACCCACCAGCCCTGATGCATGTGCCCAGTGCCCTAACCGCTGAGCTATGGCTGAGCCCCAAAGACCTCCCTATTTTCAGAGGAGGGGCACTCGTGAGCACTGCTGTGCCCGCAAAACGTCAGCTGAGGCAAAGCAGAGCTCCTGGTCTCAGAAATCTCACCATCTGATGGTCAAATATTGAGCTCTTTCTAGCTCTGGAAAAATCTCACCACATAGGTCTTCAATTACAGGACAAAAAGCCGTGGCTGTTACAGAAGGACAGGGAGTAAGAGTAGTGTTTCTTCCCCTAGAGGTACGGCAGCCAAGGAACGGGGTTGGCGCGAGATGCAGGACAGATTTAGGATGAACAGGGCTCAGGGGAACCAGGCCAGGGAGGCCGGCCCTGGGCTCTGGGCCAAGGTGAGCATCAGTCCCTTCCTGCTCCCCAGTCACTATGGGTGGTTCCTCCGTCCGCTCTTTTGGGGGAAACCTGGGCTTTAGCTCTGCCCAAAGCCAGCCACGAAGGCCTCCATCTTTCTACCTGGACTGGGGGATCCCCAAGGTCTTTCAGTGTCTACTTGGTTGGACGGCAGTGCAGGACACTGCCTGGTTCCTGCCCCATCCTCAGGAACCCAGTGATTCCAGAGGCTCCCTGCTACGTGCCTCACCCCTAGACAAGGGCACAGCTGTCTTCTGTCAGACAGCAAAGAGAGCTGTGAAACCTCCTCGCCTCCTGCTGTTTTAAAAAATGTAGTTGTTTTTAATAAAAAAAGGTTAAAATGTAATGGTTTATTATTGTTTTTTTTTTTTTTTTTTTGAGACAGAGCCTCAAGCTGTCACCCTGGGTAGAGTGCCGTGGCATCACAGCTCACAGAAAACCCCAATTCCTGGGCTCAAGTGAATCTCCTGCGTCTGCCTCCCAAGTAGTTGGGACTGCAGGCACCCACCACAACGCTCAGCCATTTTTTTGTTGCAGCCGTCATTGTTGCTTGGCAGGCCCAGGCTGGATTCGAACCCACCAGCTCAGGTGTACGTGGCTGGTGCCTTAGCCTGTTGAGCCACAAGCACCAAGCCAATCCCACAGGTTTTGATAATTTCTGTCTTCATTACCATTTCATCCCCAAAATTTAGTGATTTCTTTCTTAATCTTGTCTTTGACCCAGCTATCATTCAGCCAAAGATTAATTAGTTTCCATGACTTTGTTTGAGTGTGAAGATTCCTGTTGCTGTTGAGTTCAACTTTTATTCCATAATGGTCCGAGAAGATACAAGGAATAATTTCTACACTTTTAATTTGCTGAGGTTAGATTTGTGTCCTAGGATATGATCTATTTAGGAGGATGACCCATGGGCTGATGAGAAGAATGTATATTCAGTTCTATTAGGGTGAAATGTTTGGTAGAGGTATGTAAAGTCCATTTAAGTCTAATATTTCTTTGTTTAGTTCCTTTTTGGAGGATCTATACAAAACTGTCAAAGGGATGTTAAAATCTTCAACTATTACAATGAAGGAAGATATCAAGTTGTTCATATCCATGAGGGTCTGCTTTATGAATTGAGGAGCATTCTGGTAGGGTGCATAAATGTTGATTATCGAAATCTCTTCATGTTGGGTGTTTCTATAAAATATAGTCATTGTTTCCTTAGTATTTTCTCTTCTTAATTGTTATTTTAATTTTTACTTTTAAAATTTATTTTAATATTTGTTAACCACTTATATTTCTTCTTTTCTTTTCTGAGGTGACCATTTTTGTCTTCTGACCATCATTCTAAAACATTGTATCAGTTATATAGTCTCTGCATAAGCTTTGTATATTGGTCTCTTATTTTTCATATATTTTCCAAATTCAGTGGTTTGTCTTCTAAGTCAGTTTTCTGGTTTTGGAATACAGGTATTCTCATATTTTTGCAGTCAAATTATTACTTTTTATTTATTTCTTCCACTACATTTAGGCTTAAAAAGTCTTCCTTTGCTGCCAGAGATTGTATTATATTCTTATATTCTGATATTATATATATTTAAACAGATTATATTCTACATAGAATATTTATTATATTCTTATATGCAGTTCTTTTTTGTTTATCCAACTCTTTTTATTCAGTTTTTAAGTACATGTATAATTTATTTCGATATATAAGGTAAAGCGGGTTTTTGTTTGCTTTTCCCTACTGATTTCTACTGTGCTTGCCAACTATTTATTTTTAAGCTTAGTAGGAATTGAACATGGCCTTATTAGAAGCTTATGTATGGCACTTATGTGTCCTTCTTCCCAATACACATACACACACCAGACACGCACACAGCCTTCACAGATGCCCCCCAACTGCACCTCACTCTAGTGCCTTAAGATTTGTCCATGGAGTGACAGCTAGAAGCCCCATCTCTCCATCTGTGGAGTTCCCAGTGCCAGTCTGCAGAGATCCCATCCCCCACACTCTTCCTTTTGGGGATGGCCATCCAAGCTAGAAGCAGGCATTGGTGCCTCTACCCACTGCTGGAAGGGTACCGACATTCCCAGGAACACTGGTAAAAAGGCACCTCCCTGCCTCATGTCTCTGAGGTAAGCACAGTCTTTACCTCCTGCAGTTGGGAGGGTGTGAATTGCCCCAGAAACAGCACTGTAGATTTTTTTTTCAATTTAGACCCCCTGGCTTTATAGTAAATGGAAACTACTCCTGATTTTCTTATAGGTTAAATTATTATCTTCATTTTACCTGCTGATACATATGTTCATCTATTTGAACGTTATAGTTATAATTTTAATTAAAAGTTAGGAACGTGAGACTTGAGTCCCTGAACGCATATCACAATCTTCCTTGGGAATATACCTACATTTTAAAATACCATTCCTTAGGTGTTAACAATGTTTTATTCACAGATGAAGAAGGAACCAGTGAAATATCCACATTAAGAGGGAGTTCTGAAGTCCCCAGTCAAGATTTAAGCTTATCAGACAAAGGTAAATCAATACTTGGGTAATTTGATTCACTTAGATTATAGGTCTAAAAAACACAAGTAGCTCCTTCAAAATTTAAGGAAAATGTGTGATTCTTTTTTAAAAAGCATTATTAATACCCATCTTATGCTTAAAGGCAGTTGAACGTGCAGGAACACACACAAAATATTAGCACATGATATGTTGTTTTGGTAAAAAAGAATATTGGGAAGACATGCAATCTTTCTGCTCTGCCATCCATGGCATGTAGCCACTATAATAATACACAAGATGGCAGCTAGAGCTCCAGCCGTCATGACAGTGTTCCTAGTAAGAACGGGTGGAAAAGCAAGGGACAAAATCTGGTACTCAGCTGTCTCTCTTAAAGAGATGACAGGAATAGTTGGGCGCCATGGCTCATGCCTATAATCCCAGCACAGTGGGAGGGTGAGGCGGGAGGATTGCTTAAGCGCAGGAGTTCAAGGCTTGTCTGAGCAAGAGTGAGACCCTGACTCATGGAAAAAAATGGAAAAACCCAGCCAGGCACCATGGCGAGCACTTGTAATCCCAGCGGCTTCGGAGGCTGAGGCAGCAGGATGCCCACAACCCGAGTCTGAGGTTGCAGTGAGCTATGATGCCATTGCACTCTGCTCAGGGCATAGGGTAGAACTCTGTCCCAACCAAAAAAAAAGAGAGAGAGAGGCCAGGAACACACACACACACACACACACACAAATTGTGTTTGCATCTTTTTGGCTATCTAAGGAAAGTTGGGATATATATATATATATATATATATTTTTTTTTTTTTTTTTTAAGCTGGGCACTTTTCTGGCCTTAACAAAAAATCAGGGTTCTCTTACTAAGGAAGAAAGAAGGTATATGGGGTGGACACTGAGCAGCTCCCAGCACATTTTGCTTTGTTATTTTTGCCTTATCCTGTCCCCCATTCTCATGGCTACTAGGAAGATCATGGGTTCTTGATTCTTCTGCTCTGGTTCTCCAGGGACTTTGGCTCTGTCCATCCTTGAGAACACATTCAGACAAGGAAGGCCACAGACAGCTGCTCTTTGAAGGCCCCATTTGGGGGTTTCTGGGCTGGAATCAATTGGGCTCCAATAGACCTTAAGAGGTGGATCCTTGGGACAGCAGTTCAGAAGCTCGACAAGTTTAGAGGTAGATTAGTCAACCTAGCTGGAGTTGCCCAGCTCCTATCTCATTAGAGGGATGGATACACATTGCATCATGATGCAGCCTGAGAGCCAATTCAGCCATGCAAGGAGACACTTTAGCACCAAAGAGGACAAGAATCAAGTGTGACGCTTGAAAACCCAGCCTTCGCGACCTTTTCCCCGTTCCCTCCAACTTGCCTCCCTCCTGTTCTCTTGCCATCCCAAGTAATAACTGAAAGTATTTATCTTGTTTTCTGACTCTACATGCTCATGTTTTCATTCGATTTCTGGAACACTCTGGTCCCTGCCCTTTTTGTTGATTTTGACGCCTGCTTGACAGGACTTCTTCCCCCATTCATTCTCATTCTGGTGCACTGGCTTTAAGTCACTCCTCTGATAGCTTCTGACTGTGTGTTTCCTGACTTAGCATTTCCTCTTCCTTGTCTTATTTCCCCCTTCTTCCAGCACATTTTGCAGCAGCACAAAGACAATACTTTCTTGGGTTGGATAGTATCAATCAATCATGTTTTCTTGCTGAAAGTATTAATGGCATTAAT
Organism: Perodicticus potto; assembly: GCA_963574655.1. Lineage (NCBI taxonomy): Eukaryota > Metazoa > Chordata > Mammalia > Primates > Lorisidae > Perodicticus > Perodicticus potto. Next base: position 10,856 of record CAUYRH010162087.1, read on the forward strand.
TTATAACTTAATTTACTTTAGCACTAGAAGCCTCAATAGATGAGGTAACTGCAAATCATCCAGAGGTTCTGTCTATGATTGAACAGACTGTAAATGCATCAAAGTATATGAACTTTGAACATCCATATGGAAAACATGCTGAAATCTTGGAGGAAGTCCTCACAGAGGTAAAAAAAAAAAAAAAAGCTTGTTTTTTTAATTGATTTAGCTATAACAAAGAAAATGTTGATCTAGTATATGCTTAATTATTTTAGTGTCTTATTCTATCTGGTATTGAAATTTGTAGCCTTCAAATTTACGTACATTTCATCACCAGCATCATTGTAAGTAAAGTACGCTAATGAACAATTGCAAACGCTCTTTGGTAAATTTTCAGTTATGAAAAAAGTTAAGCGCCACTGTAATTGTACTTGACCAGGCACCTGAAAGCTCAATTCTATGCCTCTCTGGTGATAGCTGGGCTGGACACAGACCACGGATTAAGGCTTCTTATGCCACCCGCACTCCTGACTCCAACTCCTTTAAAGCACAGTCTCCAGACTTGGCCACATGTTCTGGAATTCTTTATTATATGAAATCCCAAGGAGGGTTTTTCCTTTCTCCCTGCAATTATCCCAATCAAGGAATCACCCTTGATAAGTTCCTAACCTGAAGCTGTTGCTGGTGAGACATCCAAAACTTGCACCCCTAGACACCCCAGTCCTCATTTCCCAAACCTTTCCCCACCTCGGCTTTGAGTTTTCCTGGACTTGGGCAGCTTGCACCGCTTTCGAGACCGTAGCAGCTCTGCTCTCAGCCACCTCTTCTGAAGCCCTTGGCTGTGCCCATCGTATTTCCTTTCTCTCTTCTCTTACTCTGTTGTGTTTCAGTGTACGATCTTTTCCCACCTACATCAGAATCTCTGGAAGTCAGGAGACAACTTGACTTCTGTACTCAGCCCTGCTGCGTGTACTTCTCCTAAAGAGAAGGAGTGTGGACAGCCTGGCTCCCTCCTCAGAGGGGGGATGGAAAAAATATAGCAGGAACAAACACAGATGAGTATCGCAATGCAGACCGTGTAACAGGACAATAATATTCCTCTCACACCCATTTTTAATGATTTATGAGAAATTTAGCTGTACAAAATGGCTTGGAGCATAAATAAGAGGAATAACTCTTGGAACAGAGGAGAAATTTAACTTTTGCACTTGATACTGTTTATTTTTAAAATATCCAAGCAAATAATCTAAAACTAAGAGCAAATGAGCATGTTCGGCAATAAGGTAGCCAGCTTTGCGCAGTGGCTGTATCGTAGCCATTGAGGTTTATCCAGCACTCAATTCTTGCTAATGGATAAGAAATAAGATAGCCAAAGGAATGAAAACAATCCATACATGACAGGAACATAAATGTAAAATAACTAATAATAAGTTTGAAATAAAAAGATAAGGGGATCCATGTGAGTAAAATTATTAAACTTTGTGAACATAAGCTGATGTCAAGAAACAGATAAATTCTTATGTATAAAAAGAAAATTGTATGTGTCTTTCTCAACTTCATTTATAGATTTAATGCAGTTCTAATAAAAATCTCAAGTTTTTTTTTTATTAAATCATAGCTGCGTACATTAATGCATTTATGGGGTACAATATGCTGGTGTTATGTGCAATCTGAAATATTTACAACAAACTGGTTAACATAGCCTTCACCACACTTTCTTAATTGTTGTGTTATGACATTTATACCCCACACTTGGTAGACTTGGCATGTACCTATGTGAAATGCACCGTATGTTTTTTTTTTTTTTCTTTTTGAAATTGACAACCGGATTCTAGAGTTTGTTTGAAAGAACCAATACTTGGGACTAGAGTTTAGCGAGGAAGTATGACAGAGGGGGACTTGCTCTACCAGCTCATTAAAGGTGTCGTCCTGCTACAGTATGAAACCTTTAGTCATAGAAGAATCAGTAGAACCACAGGGAAGGCACAGAAACAAACGTCAGTACAGATAAAAAGTTTGTATATGCTGAAGAGTATATCACAGTCCAAAAGGAAAGAGACATTTAGCAGTGTTAATTTATTTAACTGTTGGCAAAAAACTATTTAGATTCTCACTTTCTCTCAAAATACTTTAGAATCCATACAAATGAAATAATTAAATGTAAAAATAACTTTTAGACGGCTATAGGGTGTTGCTCTGTCACCCAGGTTACAGTGCGGTGGCATCATCATAACTCACTGTAGCCTGCACTTCCTGGGCTCAGGTGATCCTTCCTGCCTCAGCCTTCTGAGCAACTGGGACTCCAGACATGCACCAGTATCCCCTCTTCTTTTTCTTTTTGTAGATATGGAGGGTCTCTCTCTTGCTCAGGCTGGTCTCAAACTTTTGGCCTCAAGGGATCCTACTGCCTCAGCCTCCCAAAGTGCTAGAATTATAAGTGTGAGCCACCATGCCCAGCTGAAATGGCATTCTTTTCTTTTTTCCCCTTTCTTTTTTTCTTTTCTTTTCTTTCTTTTGTTTGTTTGTTTGTTTTTTGAGACAGAGTCTCACTCTGCCACCTTATGTAGAGTGCCATGGCGTCCTAGCTCACAGGAACCTCAAACTCTTGTGCTCAAGAGATCCTCAGGCCTCAGCTTCCCAAGTAGCTGAGACTACAGGCGCCCACCGCAACGCCTGGCTAGTTTTTCTATTTTTAGTAGAGATGGGTTCTAGCCCTTGCTCAGGCTGGTCTGGAATGCCTGAGCTCAAATAATCTGCCTTTCTTGGCCTTCCAGAGTGCTAAATTACAGGTGTGAGTCACCAAACCTGGCCCATCTTTTTCGGCTAGGGGAAAGTGTAATAAGATTGAAATGATCTTGGAATGGTCAAGGATTCTAGGCACAAATGCAATGTAACAAATGTTAAGGGAAAATCTCAATTGAATATTAGTGAGGCTGTAAGGATAAGGTCACTTTCAACCCCTACTGTTAGGAAGAGTTAAAATTGAGAAACTGGAGAGCATTATGTAAGTAAAATAAGCCAGGAGCAGAAAGTCAACATTGTATATTCTTACTCATTTATTGAAGCTTAAAACAAATTGCTCTCATAGAGTAAACAATAGGATTCTAGAGGCTGAGAAGGGTAGACAGAAGTGCAAGACGCACTTAAGGATACAGAATTACAGGTAAATAGGAAGAGTAAGTCCCTGCATTCTATACCACTGTAGGATGACTATAGTTAATAATATACATATTATATGGTTTCAAATAGCTAGAAGGAGGATATTATATGTTCCCAACACAAAAAAAGGATAAATATTTGCACTGATGGATATACTAATTACCTGATCTGATTATCACACATCTTATGCAGCAAAACATTACTATGTAGCCCATGAGTATGTACAATTATTATTTGTGATTTTTTTTTTTTTTTTTTTTTTTTTTTGGAGACAGAGTTTCACTACAACTCTTGGGCTTAAGCGATTCTCTTGCCTCAGCCTCCCAAGTAGCTGGGACTACAGGCAGCTGCCACAATGCCCAGTTATTTTTTTGTTGCAGTTGTTTAGCTGGCCCAGGTAGGGTTCGAACCCACCACCCTTGGTGTATGTGGCTGGTACTGTAACCACTGTGCTACCGGTGCCAAGCCATTATTTGTGAATTTTTTTTTTTTTTTTGAGACAAGCTGTCACCCTGGATAGAGTGCTGTGGCATCACAGCTCACAGCAACCTCCAATTCCTGGGCTCAAGCGAGTCTCCTGCCTCTGCCTCCCAAGTAGCTGGGACTACAGGCCCCCGCCACAAAGCCCGGCCATTTTTTGGTTGCAGCCACCATTGTTGTTTGACGGGCCCAGGCTAGATTCGAACCTGCCAGCTCAGGTGTACGTGGCTGGCACCTTAGCCCATCAAGCCACAGGCGCTGAGCCATGAATTTTAAAAAATAAAATAAAATGGTTTTTTTAAGAGTGAATATTGATAAATATGTTTTGGGTAGCAACGTGCATAAAAAGCCTTTAAAATGTTCACCCTCTCTTTCCCTAAACCTAAAAATAGGTCTTCTAGGAATCTAACCCAAAGAAATATGTAATATTTAGACAAGTATTTACATATAGAAATGTTCATCACACTGTTATTAAATAAAAAAAGATTTTAGATAGAAAGATGTTCATTACATTGTTAATAAAATTATATATGATATAAATACTTAATAGTAGGGAGATGAATAAAAAAATTAAAGTTTATTTGATAACATATTATAAAGCCATTTAGGTTTTTTTTTTTCAAAAAATGTTGAATGAGATGGAGAAATTATTGCTTTTAGACAAATTATTATCTAAAAGTTGTTTTAATTTTTATGTCTTTGAAATTTGGACAGTAAAATTTTTATTTGCCATTTATATGTCTTCTTTACAGCTTTAATTTTTTCTTTAACTCTCTTTTTAAACATTTCAAAATACAGGACAAAACTATTTATTCAGATAAAAATTCAAAATGCAGATAATTTCAAATTTTGGACAGGCCTGAGGGTTATACCAACCCTCTCAATACCTTTTCCCCTTTCACTTCTAATATTTTGTGATTACCTGATGGCACACAAACTTACTTAAATCCCTCAGAATTGGTGTCTTCACAGATCCACATTACTAATTTCCATATTTGCACTGAAGCTGTTGCTACTGGAGGAATAAGGGAAAGCAAGAGATTAGCAGAACTCTCCAAGCAGCTGCATGGTTGATTTTGATCCAGCCCTTCCCACTGCTCTGGTTAATGAACACAGAAAGGGATGTTTTTTTTCTAGGCTCAGTTGCTCACTGCACAAAAAGCCAATGGCTGAGAGAATAGGAATTGTCAAGAAAGAAAAAGAGTTTATTATCCGGGGGGTGGAAGGACTGCCTCAAGCCTACCTCCTTGACTGACAGGGTCAGGGGTTTTTCTAGACGTGAAATGAATAATGCATGAAGTGAGTGAACATCATTACAGGTCTGGGGCAGAGGGCAGGGCACAGAGTGGAGAGCAATGCAGTAAGAAATCAGACTGGCACACAGAGTGTGTCATCAGAAAAATGGCTGCTAAGCTCCTCCCAGGGTGGGGATTTTAGTAGTGTGAGGAGCTAAGGGGTAATATCAGTTATCTTTTTGGTCTGGTAGACTTGTGGGTAGTAGGGAGTAGGTCCTTGAGCAAGATTTGTAGCAGAATGTGGCTTGATTTCTTTGAACAATTGGTAGGTTAAGATCTTGTGATTATCTTATCCTTTCTGAAAAGCAACCCCAAAGGGAAGGGGATCGGTGAAACAGAAAATTACAAAGTTCTGGTCAGCAAATCTTACTTGCCTGGGAACTTGAAACCTAAGAGAACAGCACCAAGACATTTTTGTTATACTGTTCGTAGCCATCTTATCACCTCTCAGCTCAGAGATGAAAAGCAAAAAGGAAGCAAAGGGTGTTATCACTAAAAGGGCAAGCTGGAACAGGACCTTGCTACTCACAGATTCAGCCACGTGCCATCATCCTGGAAGCATGTTAGAAACACAGGCTCCTATTTTTAGTTTTTTGAACTTACAGTTTGATTGCTTTGTAAATTTCTCTTCTAAAATTAAGTTGTTTTTGTTTTGTTTTCCTTCTGAAAGTCAAAAGGTACTTGTTTAACATCTACAATAATTACATATCAAGGTGGCACCCTTGACTTGTCAAGCTATGATGGTAATATCAGTGCACAATTTCTCACAGGTAATGACAGAAAACAAGAATAGGTTTTCCGGTGCCCCAGAACAAGGAGGATGGATTCTGGACAACTGCCCTCTTACAAAAGAACTATGGGCGTTCATCTTCGAGAGAGGAATTATGCCTGATTTGATAATCTATTTATCAGATACCGAAGATAATGGTTGGTAAATATTTATTATGAAATTTGAAAGTGAAGTTTTTATTGCTGATAATATTTTTGGTTAAAATACGGAATGGAAAACTCTTCATCCTTCCTAGATAAAAGTACCACTCCAGCAATCTCTACAGGACCTAGAGGTACACAAAATCAGGCTTCCTTCTACGAAGGAGGTGACCAGTGACAAGTACTGGTCTGCTGAAGGTTCTAGCAGACCCTTGCTCTTTGAAGCTGAAAATTTCACACACACACACACACGCACACCCCACAAGTCAGAAATTATATCTTCTACATGAACAATATGTAAGACTGAGGGCAAAGACTATATATTTGTCCTTCTTCGTTTTAAGTGGTAAAAAATAGGGACATAAAGACAGCAGAGCTAAATGTTATTTATTCTGTCCTTTTGCCTCTTAAAGAAATATGTTTAACATGAAAGTTTCCAGAGGAAAAAATATGTTTACTAACTCCCTTCATGTTTTGATTATTTATGCTGTACTAATACATACCTTTTTAAAAAGGATTTAAGGCTCGGTGCCTGTGGCTCAACCGGCTAAGGCGCCAGCCACGTACACCTGAGCTGGCGGGTTCGAATCCAGCCCGGGCCCGCCAAACAACAATGACGGCTGCAACCAAAAAATGGCTGGGCGTTGTGGCAGGCGCCTATAGTCCCAGCTACTTGGGAGGCGGAGGCAGGAGACTCTCTTGAGCCCAGGAATTGGAGGTTGCTGTGAGCTGTGATGCCACGGCACTCTATCCAGGGTGACAGCTTGAGGCTCTGTCTCAAAAAAAAAAAAAATAAAATAAAATAAAAATAAAAAGGATTTAAGATGGTCTATAAATGTTTTAGAGAATCTGGGCTCAAATGTACAGATACATTTGAATATAGGCAGAAATTAATTTTTTTAATTCCAAAATAGTATATTTCCTTCTATTTTACAAGCTTCAAAAATAATATTATTCTCCTTATCTGTATTTCAGGAAAATATTTACTTAATAGACTGTATTTAAAGAATAAATCTGAAATTGATGCTAAGATTTTAGAAAGATTATCAGATGAACAAAAGAAAAAAAAAGAGGAAGAAGCAGCAAGGTAAAGTCTGACTAAAATGATGAAATAGATTAATGTATCTTTTGTAGCTGTTAATTATCTTCTTAGGATTTATACTTATATATATAATATCAAAATAGTTTATCAACTTGATCCAATTCTAATTAATTCTAAAAAAAAAAAACCAGTGATTTCACAAACGCTTCTGAAATCTCTAAATTTCACAGCCTATATGAAACTTATTCTAAATCAAGCAACTACTCTCCAATGAGACTGTTGAAAAATGAGCATAAGATACATATTTTTTACCATATTTATCTGTGACTTAATTTCGTTTACTAGTATCTACAAATTGAAGAAACAATAGGATAGGAAGTAAATGAAAATGCACTTGTGTGATATGACTAAAGTCCAAAGCCTAAATTCCACAAAAGGAAAGAATAAGACTAGTTGTTTATATTGGACGGGCTTAACACTAAGGACTAACTCTGTAATCTGGGCACCATGAATAACTTTCAAAAGTGTGAACATTTTTCTATTCATGGCAGGAGTCAATATTAAACTCTAATAGACTACAATGTACTTTAGATTGAAAAATAAAGTTTAAGAAATAGTGACTTAATTTGCTAATTGTTCTTCCTTGCTGAAACATACTTTTCAAATACTTCACATTTTAATTTGTCCACTGAGATTTTTAGGCCAAGTGATGAAGGCCTAGACATATAAGAACTAAATTTCTCCATTAAAATGCACTAACCCTCCTGTTATTAATGATGGCATTTATAGTTTAATCAAATGCATTTCATTCTCCCCTTCCTTGTGTATATAAAGAAAGGAAGGAAGGAAAGAAGGGAGGAAGGAAGGATGGAAGGAAGGAAGGAAGGAAAGAAAAAAGGAGGAAAAGGAGGGAGGGAGAGAGAGAATGAGAGAAAGAGGGAAAGAAAGGAGGAAAGGGAGGGAGAAAGAGAGAAAGAAAGAAAAGAAAGAAAAGGAAAGAAAGAAAAGAAAGGAAGGAAGGAAGGAAGGAAGGAAGGAAAGAATCTGAACGTTATGAGAATTACTAAAATGTGACACAGAGACATGAGCAAGAACGTGCTGTTGGAAAAATGGTAGCAATGGACTTGCTCCATGCAGGGTTGCCACAAACCTTCAATCTGTAAACAGTGTAATACCTATGAAGTACAATAAAGCAAAGCACAGTAAAATGGGGTGTGCCTGGTGAAGGGGCCTATTCGCAGACACAGCCGAAATAAAGAAGGAGTTCAGAAGCAATATTCAGTAGTCTCAGACATCGGAGTCCTGGAATGAATAAAGAGAATGTGAATTGCACCAGGACATCAGGCAATGACTAAACATAGGATTTGGAATATGGTGAAAGAATACCATCTATTGACAGGAAACAGACCCGTTGGAAAAAGGGGTATAGGAAAGTCTTCTGAAGAGAATATATGTAACCATATTTCAAAGGAAGGCAAAATGGACGCAAAGAACACTGAACTTGAGAAAAGGACAGGTCTTAGGAGAGCTGTGGCCTCAGCATGCACTACTGATAGGAACAGGCTCTTCTTTACTTAACTAATCCCCTTTTGGGGAATACTTCATATGGTTTTTTGATATAATTTTTAAAATACATAGTTAATATTTCTATGTGTTTGTGTAGTGGTGCGCTTATTTCTGAATGCTAAATTCCTACACATAGAATTTCTGTGTCAAAAGTATATGTATTTTAATTTCTATTTTTTTAAATTAAATCATAGCTGTGTACATTAATGCAATCATGGGGTACAATGTGCTGGTTTTGTATACAATTTGAAATATTTTCATTGAACTGGTTAACATAGCTTTCATGGCATTTTCTTAGTTATTGTGTTCAGACATTTATATGCTACATTTAGTAAGTTTCACCTGTATCCTTCTAAGATGCACCGTAGGTGTGCTCCCACCAATTACTCTCCCTCCACCCATTCTCCCCCCTCCCCTCCTCTACATTGCCCTTTTCCCCATATTCTCATATGAAAGCTATAAATTAGTTTCATAGTAGGGCTGAGTACATTGGATACTTTTTCTTCCATTCTTGAGATACTTTGCTAAGAAGAATACTTTCCAGCTCCATCCATGTAAACATGAAAGAGGTAAAGTCTCCATCTTTCTTT
>CAUYRH010162088.1:0-16514 GCA_963574655.1 Perodicticus potto
ACAAAGTAATGAGAAAGTCTCTTGAATGTTATCGCAATCAGGTTGATGAAAATATCTCTGATTGTATCTGAAGCCCGTACACTGTACCCCATGACTGAATTATTGTACACAGATATGATTCAATAAAAAAAAAAGAAAAAAGAAATTTAAAAATAATTCTAAAATAGACATAGACCTTGTTTATTTCTTTGAAAAGTCTATTTTTTCTAACCTGCATGTGTTTAGACTCTATGATGCTATAATAACTAATTAAATAATCTGTAATGGAACAAGAGATTTAAAGTCAATCAAAACTGCTAAGAACTATACAAACTGAAAAACACAATAGGCCGTTTATTTAATTACTACAAAAAGGATTATTTACTGCAATGACTAGTGCAGTGTTTCATTCAATCTTAATAAAAGGATAGTAAAAAAAAAAAAGTACAAGAGATCTGAACAACCTTATGCTGCTAACTTTATGACATTTAGTCATTTAACTGCTCTGGGCCTGAGCCTGATTTTCAACTTCTTCCTCTTCCAATTATTATTCTTATTCTAGCAATGAAATATTTTGTCAAATAGAATCCTAATCAATATAAAAAGTAGATTAATGCAGAGCTGCTCTGCTGAGGTGGGGTGGGGTGAGGGAAGACCCAGAGCCCTCTGAAGATTTATTTATGCTATCTTGTACATTTTATATATATATGTAATTATTTTTTTGAGACAGAGTCTCACTAGTTGCCCTCAGTAGAGTGCTGTGGCATCACAGCTCACAGCAATCTCAACTTCTTGGGTTCAAGGACTTGATTCTCTTGCCTCAGCCTCCCAAGTAGCTGGGACTACAGGCGCCTGCCACAACTCCCAGCTATTTTTTTTATAGTTGTTGTCATTGTTGTTTAGCTGGCCCAGGCTGGGCGCCAGCAATGGTGTATGTGGCCGGAGCCCTAGCCACTGAGCTATGGGCCCCGAGCCTATCTTGTACGTTATAATAGTTTCAAAAAACACTTAGTTTTTTGCTTCTGGGTTGCATATATTAGGGAACTTGAAAAAGATAATGGAAAAAAGGAAATTAAAAGATAAAAGTAAAAAATGTTAACATGATTTTCCAACATAAGCTCCACCAAGGTCAAGGCATTTTTATAAGTGATGATACTAGCCATTTAGTCCATCACCAAAGAACTGAGGGTCCTGAGAATTTAGCCATGTCAATGCAGTCATTTTTACCTTTTTTCTTTTTCTTTTTTTCTTTTTTTTGAGATACAGTCTCGCTTTCTTGCCCAAGTATCATTATAGCTCACTGCAACCTCAAACTCTTTGGCTTGAGCAATCCTCCTACCTCAGTTTTCCAACTAGCTGGAACTACAGGTATGCACCACAATGCCCAGCCTGTTTTTCTATTTTTAGTAGAGATAGGGTCTTGCTCTTACACAAGCTGGTCTTGAACTCCTGAGCTCAAGTGATCCTCCCAACTCAACCTCCCAGAGTGCTAGGATTACAGGTATGAGCCACTATGCCCAGCCTTCTTTACATGATTAACTGAAAAAAATAGATGACCTTTACAGATTTTTTTAAGATTAAAAAACAAAAAGAAATTGGAAGGAGCCAAATCCAGACTCTAAGGTAAATGTCTATTTATTTCCCATTGAAATGCTCAAAAAATTGCCTTTATTTGATGACAGGAATGAGCAGGAGCATCGTGATGGTGGAGATGGATTCTATGGTGAAGCTTTCCCAGGCATGTTTCTGCTAAAGCTTTCGCTAACTTTCTCAAAACACTCTCAAAACAGGTGGATGTTATCATTCTTCCACAGTCCAGAAAGTTAAGCAAAATGTCTTTATCATCACAAACAACTGTTGTCATGACCTTTGCTCTTAACCAGCGTGCCTTTGCTCTGACTGGACCATTTCCACCTCGTAGTAGCCATTGGTTTGATTGTGCTTTGTCTTCAGGGTCAGGCTGGTAAAAGCATGTTTCATTTCCTGTTCATTAGAAGAAATGTTTCAGAATCTTGATCCTACTTGTTTAAAATTTCCTTTGAAAGCTCTGCTCTTATTTGCAGCTGATCTAGGCACAATGGTTTTGGCAACCTTTGAGTGAAAAATTTGCTCAACTTTAGTTTCTCAGTTAGAATTGAGATGTCTTTGGTGTTGGCTATTGTTCATGCTATTAATTATCAAGTCCTCTTCAATTAGTGCACAAACAAGATTAATTTTTTCTTTGCAAATTGATGTAGATAGCCTGCCACTGGAGGCTTCATCTTTTACATTTTCTCATCCCTTCTTAAAATGAGTTATCCATTTGTAAACTGCTGATTTCTTTGGATCATTCTCCCCATAAAGTTTTTGACCATTCTTTTACCCAAAGTTCACCATAAATTTGATGTTTGCTTCCACTTTGATTTTTATAGAATTTATGCTGCTTTGATAAAAGCTGTTTTCATAACGATGCCTTATCCTTCCTATTGCCTTGAAAATCCTGTTCAGGCATGTTATAACAGGTTAGGATGAGTTTATTTTGGTAAAAAGAAAGTTTAAAATTCATGCATAGTTCTTTCATAATATACATTTTCCAAGTACTTTTTGAAGTCCCCTTGTATTCAGAAAAGGATTTTAGAGGGTTAAATTTTAAAAACATCCATTTTCTTCATCAAAGAATTTCACTTTTGAATCCTTGATCTCTCTGGATTTTATTTTGGTACAAAGAATTAGGTTAGGATTCCAAATTCACATTTTTCAAGATTACTGCCTAGTTCTTCCTCTATTCACTAAGTAATTTGTCTTTTATCTTATTAGTTTGAAATTCACCTTTCTCACATAATAAATTCTGATGTATCACATGAATCTATTTTTTGTTTCTGGTATTTGAGCTTTAGAGATGCAGCTGTTACTCCCTATTTTGCCATTCACCAGTGGCCATGAAGGACAAATATTATGTTGATAGTTCTGTTTTTTATTTAAATGTGAAGACTCTCAGTTCTGTACACAAATTGACAATTTTTTGTTTAACTTTACATGCCAAATATATCATTCTTTATTGCCAACTGTGTAAAAGGTATGTCATCTATTGTGTTTGCAATCAAATAAGACATATAGTAATCTCCTCCCTTATCCCAGGGGGATACTTTCCAAGACCCACAGTGGATGCCTAATAATACCAATTCCCATACATGAGGTCTGAAAATTAAGTTTATGAACTAATCCTAGAAAAAGTGTTACAAACCTCATTGCTAACTCTTTGTGTGTGTCAGTGTGTGTGATCTGTTGCCCTGGGAAGAGTATTGGGATGTAATAGCTCACTGTAACCTCAAACTCTTGGGCTCAAGCCATCCTCTTCCCTCAGCCTCCTGAGTAGCTGGCACTACAGGCGCCTGCCATCACGCCCAGCTAGTTTTTCTATCTTTAGTAGAGATAGAGGTTTCACTCTTGCTCAAGTCAGTCTTGAGCTCCAGACCTCAAGCAATCCACACCCTGAGCCTCCCAGAATGCTAGGATAATAGGTATGCACTACCATGCCCAGCCCTGCTAACTATCATGATGGTCACCTTCAAAGTACTCCCCTTGGGAAGCTAGGCACTGACATTAGCACCTATTTCACTTCAAAGCAATTTTGGAACTCATTTCCTGAAATGGCCATCAGAGCTGCCATCATATTATCCTTAATGTACTGAATGTTATCAAAGTATCCTCCTTTCAATATTTCCTTTATCTTCGGATAAAGAAAAAAATCACTGGGCAGCACCTGTGGCTCATCGAGTAGGGCGCCAGCCCCATATACCGAAGGTGGCGGGTTCAGACCTGGCCTCAGCTGAACTGCAAAACAGAAAAATAGCCGGGCGTTTTGGCGGGCACCTGTAGTCTCAGCTACTCGGGAGGCTAAGTCAAGAGAATCACCTGAGCCCAGGGGATGGAGGTTGCTGTGAGCTGTGTGATGCCACGGCAATCTACCCAGGGTTAAAAAGTGAGACTCTGTCTCAAAAAAAAAAAAAAAGAAAGAAAGAAAAAAATCACTGGGGCCAGATCAGGTGAGTAAGGAGGGTGTTCCAACACAGTTATTTACTGCCTAAAACCTCCCTCACAACCAACCTGTGAGCTGGTTCATTGTCATGATGCAAGAGCCATGAATTGTTGGCCAAAATTTTCAGTTAAGATTTTCCTAACTGGGTCGGGCATGATGTCTCATACCTGTGCTTCTAGTATTCTGGGAGTCTTAGGCAGGTGGGTTGATTGAACTCCGGAGTTCAAGACCTGCCTGAGCAACAGGGAGGCCCTATCTCTACTGAAAAAAGAAAAGTTGCCAGCTGTTGTGGCCGGTACCTGTCTATTTGGGAAGCTGAAGCCATTGGATCTCTTGAGCCCAAGAGTTTGAAATTGTTGTGGGCTGTGAAGATGCCATGGCACTCTACCCAGGGTGACAGAGTAAGACTCTGTCTCAAAAAAAAAAAAAAAAAGGCATTTTCCTAACTGTTTCTCTATCAATGTTGACTTAGTCTGCTGTGCTTCTCACAGTCAGCTGGTGATTGTGATGCACAATTAGACACATATTTGCAATGTTTTCATCAGTTCTGCTCATTACTGGTTCCCTGACCTCTCTTCATCAGTGATGTTTTTTCTCCCCACAGAAAAACTTTTCATCGATTTATATACTGCCATTTTCTTCATGGCATTATCCCCATAAACTTGGACTAACATATCTCTGATTTCAGTTTTACTTTTGCCAAGTTTAACAAGAAATTTGCAAGTATTTGTTCAGTGCTCTAATTCAAGCTCCAGCACTCTTGTGAGAGCACACAAAAACACCACCACCAACAATGAATGCCACTCAGCAAGACATGGCAACATGACTCCAACTGAGAGGCACGGATCTACCAGGGTTATAAAACCTTACTGAGTTGTTTGTACAGGGCTGCCAAGGTAAGCACATATTGGCCAGTTCACTAACTAAATGAGTCAGAACTCATACACCATGCATGAATTTATTCTTCATATATATTTGGAATATTCCTAACACAAAGAAATAATACCTGTTTGAAGTGACGGATATCCCAATCAGGGATACCCATCAAATCAGGATTACCCCTATTTGATCACCACACATTGTATGTCTATATCAAAATATTGTACATGTACCCCATAAATATATACAACTGCTATGTACCCATAAAATTCAAAATAAAAATAAAAAATAATTTTAATATGATAGATATAATGTCATATAGAAATTTTAATAGTATTTCTTAGAAAGGTATGAATGTATTTGTAGTTTTGATAGCTGAGGAAGATTAGTATACCTGGATACTGGAGGTAAAACTAAGTAACTGCTTGCTCAATTTTTCCCTAAGTATTTCTATATACCTGTTATACAAAATTAAAATGTTATTATGGGCTGGGCACAATGGCTCATGCCTGTAATCCTAGCACTCTGAGAGGCACAGGCAGGTGGATTGCTTGATCTCAGAGTTTGAGACCAACCTGAGCATGAGCAAGTCCCCGTCTCTACTAAAAATAGAAATATTTGTGGGCATAGTGGCACATGCCTGAAGTCCCAGCTACTCAGGTAGTTGAGGTCAGAGGATTGCTCAAGCCCAAGAGTTTGAGGTGGCTGTGATCTATGATGCCATGGCACCCTACCTGGAGCAACAGAGTGAGAGAGACTCACAATTAAAAAAAAAAATGTTATCATGCCTTCCCTTTTTCTTAACTATCAAAACAGAAAGAATGAAAAGGAAGGAAGGTAAAAGGAAATTGCTATAAATATATATTGATCACTGTGGGTGTTTAGAAAAGAGTAAGTATTTTAGGAAATCTTTTTAAGAAGATTTTCTTTCAGAGCAGAGACAGGGAAGGAGCCAGGGGGGTGGGGTCTTGGTGTGTGTCACACCTTTTGGGGGCAAAACACAATTGTAAGAGGGACTTTACCTAACAAATGCAATCAGTGTAACCTGGTTTCTTGTACCCTCAATGATTCCCCAACAATAAAATAAATAAACAAATAAATAATAACTAAATTAAAAAAAAAAAGATTTTCTTTCAGAGTTTTTGACCACATATAGACATGAAGTACCAGACCATTAACTTTTTTTCTTTTTAGAAAGACCCACAAAAAACTGTGCATGTAGATTAAGTTCAGTGGCAAAATAAGGTGGAAAGCCAGTCTAAAATCTAAATATTGACAGAACTAGGATTAAACCCATGGTCATCTACCTCCAAACTCTATCTGTTGTCCATCTCATATACTGCCTCCCAACCCAAAATGCTGGCCAAGTCAAAAAGAATTCCTATTTACTTTTGGAAAATAATTGAGTTTGTATTTATGTTTGAACATAGCAGTGTCACAAATTATAGTAATATTTCTGAAGCCAAATAATGAGCCCAAACAATCAACTTTTAATGAAGTTGCTTTCTTGTAGGCTAGTGGTAAAGTACCAGAGAAGCAGGAACACCCTTTACTCATCTTTGATTAAATAGTGGTATAGATTTGGAATGACTTTAATATTATTTTTCCTACTAAATATTATCTGTTTTTAACTAATCTCTTGTCATTTTGGATATATTTTGTTAGATTATGCAGAGATTATTTTTTCCTTTCAGTCTTATTTATTCCCTAGAACTTGTCTAGTTATACAGTGTGTCCCCAAACTCATCAGACATAGGGGAAAATGGGAAATTGTTGCTAAATGTACCTTTATTTACAAAATGTTTACAAATATTCTCTACATGTTGGTCACCTCTTTCTACACACACAGGAAGTCTTTTCTCCCTCTCATGAAGAACACATTCCACCATATTTGTTGCTATAATTTTTCCTATGTATGGTGACTTTTGGAATGTCCTGTATATAGTAGTTATTTAACAAATATTTGTTGGTTAAGTATAATTAATCAAAAAACCCAGCTTGTCTCATAACAGTCTAATTTTTAAACGTATAATAATGTCTCATGTAACCTCCCTCATCAGAAAAGAGAGAATTCTACCCCACATTAATAAAATGTAAGAAAATATTAATAAAATGTAAGAAAACCATTCCCCTAAAATTTTTGTATGTAATAAATAATTAATATTTAATAAAGTTTTTTCTTAAAATCTATTGGCATTGACTTTCATTTTGTATGTCCCAAAACTTTACTATTTGTTAACAATACCATTATCATCTTCAAATTCTTCCTCACTTTATGATCTTCATTAGTTTCTATCCCTTAGAAGTTAATAAAAAAATTAATAAATTAAAATTTTAGTTTAATCTGTGTGATTTAAAATAAACAATTTTTTAAAGCTTCTGGCAAAATTTGTGGATATAGTCAGTTCCATATTGTCCTAAGCCAATGACAAAACAGTTACCTTGAAACTATTGATCATTGCCACTAGATGGCGCCTATGTCTAACACAACCTCTGATGTTTTTAAGTTAAACTATTTGGGAAAAAACTTGTCTTCCTTTGAGGTAAACCCAACCAGTGAATTTTTATGATAAATAAAGTTTCTCACTTTAGAAATTATTAATTTTTTAAGACTTGTTAATTTCCTTTTGAAACAAGAGTCTCGCTGTTCACCAGAATAGAGTGCCATGGCCTCAGCTTAGCACAAAGCAACCTTAAACTCCTGGGTTTAAGCAATCCTCCTGCCTCAGCCTCCCAAGTAGCTGGCACTACAGGCACCCATCACAATGCCCAGTTAATTTTTTTTCTATTTTTTTTAGTAGAGATGGGGTCTCACTCTTGCACAGGTTGGTCTCCAGCTCATGAGCTCAAACAAATACTCCTGTCTCATCTACCAAGAGTGCTAAGATTATAGAAATGAGCCACCATGCGTAGCCAAGAATTTTAATTTTAACCAATCTATGTTAAAATCTTTCTAGAATGTACATTGCATTGCTTTCCCTTCTTAACCAAGAGTATATACACCTATTTCCTGATGATTACTAGTGATCATCATAAAAATCAATCACAGTACTACATAAGCATGTGCAGATTATTCTAGTATTCGACCCTACATTAAATGACCCCAGATAACTATGCTTTTCAAGCATCTACTCTATATAGTATTTTAGTAATATTGCATTTGGGGACTTGTTTTTTAGTAAACATTTTTTTCCTTTTTTCTGGATGTTGTTTCTTAAAAGTAACTGCTAACAGCAAATGTCTTCTTTCTCCAACTTTTGTTGTGAAATGTTGTTATTTCTAATATACTATGATAAAACAAACCAGATAGAGTTATTAGAATTGATTCTAATATAAGTCCCATTGGCAAATTACATGGGCTTTAGCATATTTTATGGCATCTGTTTGAATTCTGAGATATTTTGGTAGCTAATGCTCCTTTTTTTTTTTTGGTAGAGACAGAGTCTCACTTTATCACCCTCAGTAGAGTGCCGTGGCATCGCACAGCTCACAGCAACCTCCAACTCCTGGGCTTAGGCAATTCTCTTGCCTCCCTAGTAGCTGGGACTACAGGCGCCCACCACAACGCCCGGTTATTTTTCTGTTTTGCAGTTCAGCTGAGGCCAGTGTTGAACCCACCACCTTCGGTATATGGGGCCAGTGCCCTACTTGCTGAGCCACAGGCGCCACCCATAACTAATGCTTCCTTTAAAGTGATACATTTTATATATTGATTATATTGGTAATGAATAACTAAATTCTAGAGCATTCAAAAACTTCAATGTTATTTTCTGTATTAAGACTTCCCTTCAACTTTTCTCCTTTTAATTTTAGCATTAATAATATTATTGATTGATCCCATTAAGGTGACTCCCTATTTATTTCATTTAAGTAATTTGAAGTTTATTTTTTATACTTTGCAAAAGTATTTCCACATGACTATTGAAAAAATAATTTTATTGATAGAAAGGAAATACTTGAAGAAATTTGACACCAGCAGGGATATTAACGAGTAAAGTCATTCTCAAACTTTAGTATGCGTATTAAATCAGGTAGAGTTGTTGTTAACAATGGATACAGATTTTAGGATCTCACTTCTAGATATTGCGTTTCAATTGGTATGCAGTAAAGACCAGGACTCTGTATTTTAAATAAACAAGAATCCCAATTGATTCTTTTACCTTTGTGCTTCTCAAAGTTCTTAGTTTGAACTAAAGAAGAAATTCTTATTTGAATGAATGTAAAGTTGAGTGTTTTGTTTTAGATTCAAAATTAAGATATGTTATACAGCTATAACCTGTAATAAGAAATGTAGTTTTCACATCAAAGACTTCCAAAATAGGGCAATAATTAAAATTCCATTTAATATTTATTGTCTGAATAAATAATGTTTGGTGGAATCTCCTTACAGTCCAAGTCACCTCTAAAGATGGCAAACTGAAACCACTTCAGTTTCCCAGTTTTCCATTTATTAAGACTTTCTGATATGTAATTATGAAAAATTAATTTAAAATTAAGGTAACTATCTCAGGTTTTTTTTTTTTAACTGATCCTTATTTTTTCAAAATGCTAACTCTTTCTAAAAATCAACTTTTGCCCTTCTTACCTGGTAGCAACACTTTTCCATTTCTTTTAAGTGACCCTGTTTTGAGCAGTGTTAACACTTCAGAAAAATCTCCAGATATGTGTCATGTATCTTTTGGTCTACTTTAATAACAAAACAGAGTCTCCTTGTTATCTACTTGCTCAA
Organism: Perodicticus potto; assembly: GCA_963574655.1. NCBI lineage: Eukaryota > Metazoa > Chordata > Mammalia > Primates > Lorisidae > Perodicticus > Perodicticus potto. The sequence continues at coordinate 9,606 of CAUYRH010162088.1, forward strand.
CCAATGTACATTCTTGCCCCTGTGTTTATACAGTACGTTCATTAGTGGTTTTTACTTGTCTAGTCTTTTGGGCCATTAAACTAGAGTTTATTATCCTCCAGGTGATGAATCTTATTTACAAATTCATTGCAGATCATGTGTGGGCAGCGTGATTGCTGATCCTGCCTAACGAATACATTTAGTGTTTGATTTTTTTTTTCCTGTTGCTATTTTCTAATTTGAAGTGGGTAGACCAAAACCAATTAATTCTATTCCAGTTTCTCAGTACTTTGCTGCATGCTTCTTCTGTCACTACAGATGCTTATGACTCTTAATGTATGGCTTTAAATAACATCAATATTAGAGATGTGCTGATATTAAATTATATGCTCCTGATAACGACATCTTTCAGGTAAACCAGAGCTGCTAATTACTTTAAAAAAATTTAGATCACATGTTTATAAGTTGAATTAATTTATCTTCTACAAAACTATTTATGATCAGATTGCTTTAATAATAATTGGTCATTGAATTAGAAATCTTTAAGAACATTTGAAAACATAGCTCAAAGACTATAATACCTAGCTGAATGCAGTTTTATTAGATGGAAGTTTTTAAAAATATATCTATCTATGCAATTAAGAAGTAGACACATAGGCTATTTTAGAGGTAGAAGTTAATAGATTTTCATAGTCCTTAGTATCTAGTCAATCAAGAAGTAGAACCAAGTAGAAGAGGAACCTTAGATTTCTGAAGACCAACTTTTATTGAGGCTATCATAATATTCCAAAACTTCTGGTGATTTTTACAGTTTGTGATTGAGTTTTTAACATTAGAATCAGTAAGTGGAAAGGTGAATTATCTGAGCAGGTAAATATTTATGTAAATTTATCTTGACATAGCCAAAGCTCTAAAACCACAATAATCTAATCCAAAGTAAAAGTATCTACATTCTTCTTTCATTTAAAAAAAAAACTGTGCACCAGTTCTATATCATAATATTAGATTAATGACACTTCAACAACTTCAAACTTAGTATAATAACAGACAGCCAAGTACCAAAAACAAACAAACAAAAAACAATGTGATGTTAAATAGCACTAGATACTTGGAACATAAAGAGTAGTGAGTGTGATGCAAATGGATTTAAATATAACTATTTTTATATATATTTCTAGCACTATGCTAGGCATGCTTATATAGGTTATTTCATTTAATCTTTAATCTTATACATCTTTTGCAGATGAGAAAATAGTAATTTATTCCTAGCTTATTAGTCTTCTTATTCTCAATTATATATGCCCCAGCAATAGTGGGTGTTGCCATCACTAGAATTATTAACACCAAAGCTGCGTAAGTACAGATGTGTACTTGAACTAGATGAATTCAAAATTCATCTAACTCCGAGATTCTATAAATTTATGTAATAGTGCTCTATTTTAGATAATGGAGAGCCTCATAACCTATGAAGTTAGGGCACAAAACCAGTAGGACAATAGAGTACGAGGCAGAAACTATATCCTGATGTTCACAGATAGGCCACATTCATGGTCATCACTCTAGGAGACCATGGGGCTGATTATGGATACAAAATTGATTCTATGTCCATGATGTTCCACATCACAGTAAAATAATCACCTAATAATGAAAACATAAGAACTTACTGAAAAAGGAACCAGCCCCAATTTTTTTAAAATAGTTAGCTTAATACTCTCACCTACAGAATGAGCAGAGGTTAGAACATTCTAATTCTATTTTTCTGTAGGACACCAAAAATAGAAGCCGCTTGCATTGAAATAGCACTGTGACTAAGCCTAGCCTCACTGTTGCATGTTTCTAATTGCATGCACTTCAAGGTTTGAGTTTTTTTAGAAAGCTATTAAAAAGTAGGAAAGTAGGCCCTAAAGTATGACTTAGAGTTTACTTTTAAAAATTCAGCTACTTAAAATTCACTAGTATTTAAGGCAGTGTTATTTTTCACTTCTTTTTACTTTATTCCTTTTCATTTTTAGAAATAGTCATACAGATAACTTATACGGTCATGTGCATGGACTTAAAAAAAATAACAACCTGGAAAGACAAAAGATGGCCAGTTAAAAAAAAAACAGGGGAGGGAAGAAAAAATATATAATAAGTTTTGTCTTACTTTAATATTATCTTTGGCTACTTCACATTGTAATTTGTGTTTGAATGAACTCCATTGGCAAAGAATTCTTAAGTGTTCTGCTCCAATGAATTGGGAAGAATGCTTGGTTTTCCTGCTTAATCTTTCAGATATACGTGCATACTCTCTGTAGTATAATTGCTTTTTTGTGGGGCAAGTAGGTTCTTACAGTCAGTCCCTAATTTCTTATTCAAATTAATATTAACTTTATTTTTTTATTGTGGTAAAATATATGTCACATAAAACGTACCATTTTAACCATTCACATTTTCGTACAATCCTCACTACCATCCATCTCCAGAGCATTTTCATCCTTTTTTAAAACTCTTATTGTTAGAGATATAGAGGTGAGTCCTTGCTGCAGCTTTTCTCAGCTGATTTCCACAAGATAAATTTGCCAAAGACTTTCTAATCTAAAAGACCCCATTTACGAATATTTGCTACAACAGATGCTAACAGGATGCAGAAGTGATAACATTAAATAGTGGATGGACCAACCCAACTCATGAGGAGGAATAAGATGGCTGTGAACTTACAGGTATTTTGAACTATCTGTAAAATTATGTGGTATATTTGAAATGAAGAATTTTACAGAAACTCTTAAAGCTATGAGTTTCTAGGATATTGGTGATAAAACTTGTGAAAATGTCAATTCTTAGTACCTTAATTATTTGTATAGCTGAATATATTACCATAGATATTGAATCTCCAAACCAGCTTCATATGGTTGTTCTCAAAACATGTGTGCAAGATAAGGGCAAACTCATTCTTCCAGGAAATCTATTCATTCCCTAATTTAGTTTTCAATTGAGCCTGAACATATCTCAGGTGAAAATAAGATGATCCAGATATGTCAGTGTTGATGTACATATAGGTAGTTCTTTTATTATAATTTGCGAAATGCTTACAAGCTGTCTCGGGGAAGGATCACACATGGAGAGAAATAATCAAGGCACAAGATGGCAAAGATCAGTCAAGTTGTACAGTTTTGTGAAGTGATCCAGTACAGTTATGTTTTAAACATTAAGGCAAACTGTTGGCGTACTCAAAGGCAAGGTGTTGTAGTATGGCATTTTAGTGCAAATTATTTGATGTCCTAAAAGCTGTTTCTTGTTATTTCTTTCAGTCTAAAATGACTGATAACACTTCTGAAATCACTTGCTTCCATTTGACTGGCATTTCATTAAAACATCCTAAGCTAAGATCCCTCTTTATTTCTTTATTAAAAATTGCAGCATCAAAACTGTCTATGACTGTGAGTTGTTTGTATTTATGTCTTTAAATTAACTACTTTTCAACTGTATTGAGAAAATCACTTGTGTTTTTCAATAACTTATTAGATTCTAAAAGAAACAGTTGTCAGAAATAAGTTTTCAGTGATGAATGGCTGCTTCAATAGGTGTAAAATCAATGTGTAACATTGATTTAAGAAAAGGGATCTGCCAAACTACCCACTGTTCCTTTAGTGACTGTTTTTTGGTAGCAATGGTCTACTTAATACCAAAGAGAAAATTTTGTTCTTTAAAAAACAAGACAAAGTACTCTATCACCAGGTCAAGCTTATCATGTACTGTGTTGACATTTTTGAGGAAATAAGTTTTTTTCAACCTTCCTTCTTTATATGCCTTAATATTCTCCCTCAAACGATGTGGTCACCTCTTCACTCTGTAAGTGAATCTATTTCAGAATCAAAGTTCACTGGGGGAACCATTAATCAAACTTATTTAGTGTTAAGATGGAGAAGTGACAAAGACTGCAGAGGAAACTCATGGACCAACTGTGCAACTAGATGCTACTCTAACATAAACCACATAATGTTAACTTTTTAAATTCTTTACCCTTCACATTTTCCTTGAGGTCACCTTCGGGCACATCAAAAACCAGGAAAACAGCATAAGCAAGAACAGTAGATAGATAAGTTATAATAGAGTTATGTTGGTGTCAATCCTCATTTGGGGTGAAAGAACCATTGTTAGTTTGTAAATATTAAGAAAAAGTCATATAAGGTGTTTGGGTCCTTGTTTAACACATCAAACATTACAATGAGTTCGCAACATGGAAGGTTTTGATGCAAATAATAATTTGAGACATATAGGGCTTGCGAATAGTCAGAAAATAATTTAAAACTACCAAAGGCAAAGAATTAATGGCCTGCATTTGAAAACAAAACTGTTGTGTTGAAGTGTAGCCAACTAGGCAAAAACACATGGTTCCGGGGAACCCAGTCTAGGGGATCAGTTATTCTGGGTCTACCTGGGGAAGGACAAGGATGAGGGCAGCCATTTAAGAGCAGTTCTGCTTTCTGCCTCTTTTGTTCTTGCCAGGGTGCCCATTTTTAAAGTATTCAAACAAAGAACCACAAACCGCCAGTCACACCATAATACCAGCTTGTGTTTACATTTTCAGCTCTCCGGATCGTGATCCTGTTCAGTGCACACAGAGCGAGAGCCCGTGTACACGCGCCCGTCCGCCATCAGGAAGACTGAAACTGTAAACACAAGCTGGTATTTTGGTGTGATCACGCTAATATGGCGGTTTGCGAGGTCAAGGGGTGGAAGGTGAATTATGGATCCAGAATTTCCTTGCTTTTGTCAGTTTAAGTCAGGCTGCTTACGCTGTAGCTGCTTTTCAAACTTGAATAACTCAGCTATTTTAAAGAAATGGAGACCTACCTTCAATAAGTAGAGGGGTTATCCTGGAGAATTGTCTTCCCGGGAAAGCAGTGGAAGCTCCTGTTTCTTAGAACCTTTCAAATTGGACCATGAAGGGCATGTGACAGCCTAGTTCAGAACATAATCATGAGTTGGTTACTGTAAAAATTGTTGAGTGAAATAACCCAATATCTTCATGGAACTTCTCATCTCACTGAGAAACCATTTAGGTGGCTTGTTTTATGATTAAATGTCCATTTAACCAAGAAAACGGCACACAAATTTGGAATTGTCCAGTGTACCTTACAGAAAAATGGACCAAAGTTTCATACCAAACTCAGAATACTTTTCCTGCTTTGCTGTTGGAAAAAAAATTATCTTTGTTGTTTAACTACAAGTAGGTACTATCTCTTTAACCAAAGTCATACTAGATGGGACCTTCAAAATTATTTGGGTTTTGAAGTACTAAGAAAATATCCTCAATAGAAAAAATATCAGAAATGGTATTCCAACTCACCCTACCAGGGACAAGAAGCAGATCATTAGGAGATTTATTGGGACTCCATTCCTGTAAAAACATAGGTAAGTAGCAAATATACAAAATTAGGTTATAGTCTCACTTATTCCTTTGTACAGATATCGATAAACATAATCCTTTAATTCTATTAATTTTAAGTAAGTATAACATTATTGAAATCATCAAATTAGAAAGATATATGCATTTATCCTGCTCTTGGCTCTTTTGAGTGAAGGTTATATAAGGACTGTTTCCAGTAATGTAATTTAAAATTCCATTCCTGCTATAAAAATGGATATTTCTTTCAATAGGTATCCTTTATATTTGTGTAAAAAAAAAATCCTAAAGTACAAGTCATTTATCAAACTGTATTCAGAAATGAAAAACAGAAGGAAAATTTTTTTCTTCATGTATGAACTTATTTCCAATTCATCTGAATTCAATTCAAAACAAAACTTACAGAAAATTTTCATTTTTAGGGTTTTTTTGTGTGTGTATGTATGTTAGACATTATATACATATATTTTTAGTTGTTCCATGAAGACCGATCATTTTTGGACAACACTGCAGTTTCTATTTAATTAATTTATTTAAAGAATTTTTTTAGTGATGAGGTCTTTCTCTGTCACCCAGGCTGGAGTGTCTGGCATCATCATGGCTCACTGCAGCAATGAAATCCCAGGGTCAAACAATCATTGCAACTCAGCCTCCCTAGTAGCTGGGACTACAAGCATGCACAGCTACTTCTAGCTATGCCTGGTGGGAGGTGAGAAAACAGAATGCATCCTGTGTGATGATGATGTGTACCTACAGTCCCAGCCACTTGGGAGGCTAAGACAGGAGGATCCCTTGAGTCCAGGGGTTCGAATCCAACCTTGGCAACATAGGAGACCTCTAAAAGAAAAAATCTAAAAGTAAGGAGAGGCCAATGTCTTGAAAGACTGTTTAGATTTAAGTAGGATGTTTCACATTTTTACACATTATTAACATATCTTTTATTTCTTGGTCTGCCATAATGTCTCTATTTTCTATTGATTTTAGAAATATATAACTATTATTGAAGATAAATGGAAGTAGATTTAAGGAATGCAGAAATCAATATGAGCGATTAAAACCAAACAAAAAGCCACGCTATTTTTTCCCGCATTTTTCTGCTTTAAGGTTTTACCTACCTATTTCTTCCTTGGAATGTGTTTATAGAAAAATGCATGAATACAGTTTTATTATCTACTTCGTCAGTTAAAATTTTTTCTTCCTAGGAAAATAGATGGCTATTTCTGAATTTTAATAGTTATAAAAGATAGGGGAAACTATTGCTAGATTTTAGTCCATCTTATTACTAGAATACTTTTCACTTAGAAAAAGCAGTACATTTTAGGAAATATTATTATTTGGTTTGTAGGTCTTCTGCTGACACGATCAGGACAGGTGATGCATACATTTTCTTTCTTTCTTTTTTTTTAATCTATTAGCCATTTAATTGGTTTCTTTTTAAGAAATTTAAAACACCATTTTTTGAGAGTAAGCTCCATTTGTCAGGGCAAACACGCATCGCAGGTAGCCCTGGAGCTGAGGAATAGCCTTGATTTGGGGTAAAG
>CAUYRH010162090.1:0-16657 GCA_963574655.1 Perodicticus potto
GGGCATTGTGGTGGGCGCCTGTAGTCCCAGCTACTTGGGAGGTGGAGGCAGGAGACTCGCTTGAGCCCAGGAATTGGAGGGGATGCTGTGAGTTGTGATGCCACTGCACTCTATCCAGGCTTGAGGCTCTGTCTCAAAAAAAAAAAAAAAAAAAGAACTAAGTGTGAAAGCCACGAGGCATCATTAGTAGTTTGCAAAGTGTCACTCTTGCTAGCAAAGAATGGCCACAGTCTGATAACTACAATCTACAGAGAACGCAAATTAATCAACAAGAAAAGAGCAAGCTGGCTCGACGCCTGTGGCTCAAGTGGCTAAGGTGCCAGCCACATACACATGAGCTGGCGGGTTCGAATCCAGCCTGGGCCCACCAAACAGCAATGATGGCTGCAACCAAAAAATAGCCGGGCATTGTGGCAGGCGCCTGTAGTCCCAGCTACTTGGGAGGCAGAGGCAGGAGAATCACTTGAGCCCAGAAGTTGGAGGTTTCTGTGGGCTGTGACACCATGGTACTCTACCCAGGGTGACAGCTTGAAGCACTGTCTCAAAAAAAAAAGAAAAGAGCAAGCAATCCCATTTATAAGTAAGTGGACAAGAGACTTTAACAGAACCTTCTCTGAAGAAGACAGATGAATGGCTAATAAACACATGAAAAAATGCTCATCATTATAGAAATGCAAATGAAAACAACTCTGAGATATCACCTAACCCCATCACAAATCCCAAAGCTGCAGATGCTGGTGTGAATGTATTGAGAAGGGAATACATTTGCACTGCTGGTGGGATTGCAAACTAATACAACCTCTATGGAAAGAAGTATGGAGAATTCTCAAAGAACTAAAAGTAGACCTTCCATTTGATCCTGTAATTCCATTAGTAGGTATCTATTTACCCAGAAGAAAAAAATAATTGTACCATAAGGACATTTGCACTAGAATGTTTATTACAGCTCAATTCACAATCACCGAGATGCAGAATCAACTCTATCGCCCATCAACACATGAATGGATTAATAAACTGTGGCACATTTATACCATGGACTACATTCAGCCATAAAAAAAGATGGAGAATGGAGACTTTACATCTTTGTATTTACCTGGATGGAGCTGAAGCACCTTCTTCTTAGTAAAGCATCATGAGAATGGAAAAGCAAGTATCCAATGTACTCAATACTAATATGAAACCCAATAAACAACTACAAGCCCACACAAGAGAGAAAAACCCAAGTAGGTTCAAGTGTGTGTATGGGGGGTAACGGATAAGTTCTCCCCTAATGTGCACACTGTAAGGGTCTACAGCACACCCCCTGGCTGATGGGCTCAACTACAACTTGAAATTTACTTAAAAAAAAGAAACAATGGCGGTGCCTGTGGCTCAGTGAGTAGGGCGCCAGCCCCATATGCCAGAGGTGGTGGGTTCAAACCTAGCCCTGGCCAAAAACTGCAAAAAAAAAAATCAAACAAACAAAAAAAAGAAACAATGTAACCTAATTGCTTATACCCTCTTATTAATATGAAATTAAAAAATAAATAAATAAACAGAATAGCCACAGTGAAGAGCAAGCTCAGAATTTTGCATTTAGATTTCTGAGCTCCAAAAACACGTGAAGATTCAGCAAGGCAGGCCAGAGCTCTCGTTGGTTCATCCTGGGACCTGGTAACGTGGGACGGAGACATCTGGGTGAATGCTACAGACGACTGTGGCTCGGAAGATACCCTGACCCTTCAGATGTGCAGGGCCTTTGCGGTACCAGCTAGCACTCTCTCCCGTGAGCCTGCTTCCCTACTCAGAGGCCTCTCCTCCACAAGGCTCAACAGGTACCACCCTTGAAAGCTACTCCATTTTTCTTCTATTATGATAAAATCAAGGTAGTAATCAAACATATTCTCTATGCTTAAAGAAAAAATTACGAAATGTGGGTAAATCAAATCGAGTGTGAAAATGATATTTTTGCTACTATTTTACGTAACCCACACCTGCAAAGGGATGACAAATAAACCAGGACCAAAGCAGATGACTGGAATAGTTGAAGGGGACATCAAGGGCAGGAGGCACACACCGCAAACACCAGTGTTTGTGTTCTGGGGTTGGGCATCACACAAAACATCCTGAGCACAAATAATAATTATTGGCTTCAGAGTTTAGAGAGGGAATCATAAAAGTAGTATCCAAATATAATTTCAACTGTGAAGGTTTGAATGTTGTCAAACTGGTCTGATTTTTTATTACCATAAATATTTACAATGCTCATTATATCACAGCACTCCTAGAACCCATTCCTGGAACACACAGTACTCTGGGACACTGGTTGGCAAACTCTGAGATACAGCAATGGCTAGACAGATATGTGGGCTCAAGGCAAATCATTTTACTTATCTGGGAGCTATGTAATTATGTCCCAATGTTGACAGGAAGAATGTAGTTGAAAAGGCGAGTTTTAAATACATAAGAAAGAAATGAATAGTTGATATTCCAAGATTCCTGAGACAGTGGGAGAGGACTGCGTCCAAAGCTAGGTGAATGTTGGCCTGGAGGCAGGAGATACACCTGTGTGTGGTGGTAGGAAGCTGAAGAGTCTGATGACATTTCTAGGATAGCAAAAATCCTTGCTCAGGGATCTTAGTTGTAAACCACAGAGACCAATTTACAAAAAGACTTTATTGCTGAGAAACTTGGAGAATGAGATCAGAACACAGGTGAGTGACCAGAGATTTGCAGTAACCAGGACAATGAGCAAACCCTTCAACAGAACTAATCTACAGTCTCAGGCAGCACGGCTGGCGAAGCCTCCACTGGGGTCCCAGGGCTGGCTACCTCTTATTGCCTGTTACCCGCCTCTACTTTGGGAGCTGGAAGCTCCGGCTGTCCTTTTCTGTGCATCCCAGACACCCAATTCACAGTCCAGTGAATGTGCATCTGACTGATCTTATCTTTCCCTCTAGCTGCAAGAGAAGCTGGAAAGTTATCTGGCCTGCTTGGCTGTATGGTGGACTCCGCTTCCCTTGAAAACCTATATAATAGTGAATTCCGTCCTTACAGGTAAGGGGTTCAGGATTCTGGGCAGCTAAAAATGTCCATTAAGATTGCTGCCACACCCCATGAAATGCCTTTGTGGAAATTAGTAAAAGCCACCCCATGGCGGCAGAGGCATCCTTTGTGTGTTAGCTATGGGGAACCTTGAAGAGGATTTCTAAAGATACCCTTTCTCCAGGGGAATCCTTTCCTGAGTCAGGTACTCGGGCAAGCAGAGTGGAGCTGAATTTCAGTCTCCACCTGCCCCTCAGCTGGATGTTCTTGTCTGGCTTTATGCAATAATCCTGAAGGCTTCTACACCTGCCAGAGATAAGGGGATTAACTGTGGTTATAAAACCACTTGCAGAAGAAGTGGCAGATTCCAGCGGCAGCAGCATTGATCCCAAAGGCAATATCTCATAAGTCCTTTACTTTACAACCAGCCTTAAAGCCATAAACTACTGCTTTATAGTCAATTGGCAGATGTTATAAGAAAATACAGATAAGCCTGCCCTACTCCTTTAAAAAAAAATTTGATGTTGTTCTTTTCCTTGTACTGATCTGAATTAAGTCCAGAAGTCTGGTGAATATGATAAATGCAAGTGATCTTGTTTTCACTCAAGACTTGAAAGGTCTGATTTGGATTTTCCGAGTCCTATCTTGAGAGATTCTTCTTCACAAAGAATTTTTCTCAGACTAGAAAATTCTGTGCCATAAGTCTTGATTCAGAATAGGAATGAGGACTGGCTTTAGGAAAAGGTATTACTGAGAAGTTGGAGATTTGTTTCCTGCCCTCTTCCTGGCTCTTATAGCTCTCTAACCCAAGTCACATACATGTTACATTTTGATTGTTTCCAAGCTGTACGAGCCTAAGGCCAAGAGGATGAATGTCTGTCCAATCACGGGACTTAGATTCTTGCCGGCAGTGCAGGAAGGATTTCTCAGGGCCAGTGAAATCACTTCCACATAACAGGAAAGCCAGCTCTTTCCACCTTGTGAGATTCTGAGGCTCACTACCTTTCAGAAATTCTCTTGGACAGAGGTGAGCAAGGCTGGATGCATCTCTTGAGACCATCTTAGCGCGGCCAGATGTAGTCAGCATCCAGCCCTTGTGGATTACGGGCTGTGGCTGGGATGGGACCACAGAGGAGGTGAAGCCATAAATGGGCAGAATAAGCAATCTACACTTACTAACTTCAACTGAATTCAATGTAAGATGTAAATAGGATTCCTAATGCTTATACAGAAGCCCTTACCTCAGAGTAGGTGACGATTTGCTCCTATTACATAACATAGTCTATCTTCCATGTAAAATCTACATAACCAGAACTTTTCAAATTTAAATAATGAATACTGCTTTTTCCCTTTAAGAAATGAATTGAATGTGTCTGAGTAATAATAATAAATAACACTTACTCAGTACTTTCTTTATGTCAGACACTGTTCTACACGCTTTGCAGGTATTAACTTAAGAGAACGTCATAAGAATTCTATGTGGTAGAGACTCTTATTAGCATTTTTATTTTGCAATTGAGGAAAGAAAGGCACCGAAGATTGGCCAAAGTGAGGGGCAGAGTGTAGGTAAGAGGTCACACCCAATAAGTAGCAGAGGTGGGTTTTGAACCCCAGTAGGCTGGCTTCAGGTCTGAGCTCTTCACTGCTGTGCTGGGTTGGCTTGAGGTAGGAAAGCCATTTAGGCTTTTCAGGAAGAGAAGATGAAGGCTACAAGAAGTGAGGTCAGGAATTGGATAGCCAAAGGCTATCAGGTAAACACAGAGCAAGAAAACAAAAGCACAGAAATGGAAACCGACCTGGAGAAGTAGAGAGTTCAGAGTTTACTCTTAAGTTGGACAAAGGCTAAACTCCTCTGTAGCCCACCTACTGTAAAGTTCTTTGACCACCCTCTGAATAAAAGGACAGAGAGTGTGTGACTCTGTTAAGGATTTCCTACAGGACCGACTCTAGGAGGATAAGGAAATGCTTCCTTGACTGATACTTTAAGAAAGACCCAGGCCCAGGCTTACGAGCAGCAAAGTTAAGAAAATAGCAGCCACTCAATAGTTCAGCGGCCAAACATATAGAGATAGAAAATCAGCGTAAAATGGAAAAGAATAAAAGAAATTTGATTTTTTATAGTGGAGTTATATATATATATATACATATTTTTTTTTCTTGCTCACTGCCTGCATTTATTTTTATTTATTTTTTTTATGTTTAAAAAATTATAGGGGATTCATGTTCTTTCTAAGAAAGTCAGAAGTTAAAAATGCAACCCAACCCTAAAGGTTAGACACCCGCCTTGGTCACAGTTCTTAACATGACCCGTGATTTGGACTTTGGGTGATGTTAGAGATGCCGGGCACAGCTCTTAATGAGCATCAGTAATGGGCCTAGAATTTGTAGACAAGAGGCTTTCGGAGCACAGATGATCCAGATGGAAGGTGCAGCAGGCAGGGGGCCAGGGCTGTGCTGGCAGAGGAAGCAACCTGCTTTAATTAGGTTGGCTCATGTTTTCATCAGGGGTGGCTTGAGGGATGAGGGAGTTTTACTCTCTGAGCTACCCTTTGGTGCTACCACTGATAAAGCGCCCTGCAAAGGGAATGTCCCCAGTCTCCCAACCACGTCCTCCAAAGCTTCTCAAAGGTCAGCACATAGGCACCGGCGCACTGGCCGCCTTTCCCGACAAGCCATTGCAAATCCTCTGGCTGTGGAAACCTTGCTCATTCAACCCTTAATGGGCCTTTTCTTCTTTTTTCTTTTCAGAAACACAAACCATACTGTTCGAAGAAACAAATTTAAGGCCCACCATCAAAGTGGGTAAGATATGCCAATTTGCTAAAGGCTGACCTCTTCCCATTAGATCCTACTCTTACCTGATGAGAAAAGAAAAATGGGGACAACTGAGGAATTAGGAAAAAAACATTCCCACAGAAGAAATAATTTTATATATACTAATTGGTACCAGCATCTAAAAATTTGATAGGTATGAAATTTTCCTTCACAAATGGTATACCAACTCACATTCTACTGAGCAGTTATTAGAGTGCCCATATCCTAGCCCATCATGTTTTTTAAATAAAACTTTAATATTTTGTCCATAGAAAAGTGCAAAATTATATCTTATATTTATTTTGACTTAATTTAATTATAAAAGAAAGCAAATATCTGTTCTTAATTTATGTCCATCATTATAGTTGGTTTAGACATTAATTTAAATTTGCTATTTTCCCTTAACTTTATGTTATAAATATTGTCCCATGTCTTTTGAAATTAGATAGTTTTTTTTTTTTTTTTGAGAAATACCATCAGCAGCAAAATTATAACTGAATATTTACTGTATAAGTTTTAAGGGAAGAAGCTCCTTGAAAAATGGGTTAATAGTGGAAGCAAAACTTAAAAAATTGTGATTTTATCAAGTAAGCAAAATGGAATTATGAAAGTAGAAGTCAACCTTGAATGACGAGAGTGCATTGTGGAAAGTGACGAAACCCAAAGTGAGGGATTAGATTGTGCAAACTCTTAAAGTCTGCACCAAGCAAATTTAGTGTTTTATGTGTTTCTTTGTTTGTTTGTTGTTGGGTGGGGTTTTGTATGTTTGTTTATTTTTTTGTTTTTCAATTGAGATAGGGTTTCCCAGGCTGGAGTGCTGTGTTGCCCTCATAGCTCACTGTAACCTCAAACTCCTGGGCACAGCCCCCCAAATAGCTGGTACTACAGGCCTGCACCATGATATCTGGCTAAGTTTTTTAAAATATTGCTACAAACAATATTTTGTAGCAAGGAGGCCTTGCTACTGACCTGTTCTTGAAGTCCTGGCCTCCCAAAGGATTAGGATTACAGGTGTGAACCACTGCATCTGCCCTGGAAATTTGCTCTATAGAAAATATGGGTCATACCTTTAGCAAGTAGATGGGTGGACATTTGGATTAATGGGGAATAATCTTGGATCAGAGCAACTAAATATGGGACCAGTACAACCACCCAGTTGAGAAACGATAAAAGTCTGCAGAGACAGGGACTGCAGGAATGCTGAGAAGACAAAGTATTAATAAACTTTATCCAAAACAGAATTGACAGCGTGGGAACCGAGAAGCTCTAGAAATGGAGACAAGGGAGTAAACACCAACTTTTCCCTTTTTTTCAGGGGTGTGTGTGTTTTTTTGTTTTTGTTTTTTGCTTTATTGAATAGGTGGATGGAAACACTTCTTAACTAAATAGGAAATGCAAAGAAAGGTCGCATTCTTTTGTGGGTATGGGGTGTACAGGGTGAAAATGGTGCAAAAAAAGTCCAGTTTTAACTTTATGCATTTACGATGTCCAGGGGAAAATTCAGCTTGTTTCATGTGTTCATTCATCCCCCCAAATATTAACATATTATTGAATGACTACTTATCCAGGTCTTGTTCTAAGTTCTGGGGATCCTATGGTGGGAAAGACAAAAGACCAAGCCCTGGCCTTTATACAGGTAACATGCTACGGAAAGTAGCTGGAATATCAATTTCAGGACAAATTTATGATGTATAACAAGGATATTTTACTCTTTGGGTACATGCAGGTACGTGGAAACCTTGTGGCCATCACTATATGTAGCATACACACACACATATGTCTCTCTTGACTCAGCATAGTTTTTATATGTTAAAGTATAGTTTACAGCTTTATTTTATTTTATTGAAGATTGTTGTTTTTGTCTATGATACACTTGACGCTAAGATCTTGTTCAGCAATAAAGTCTCCATTTATTACAAAATTTACATGGAAACATGCAAACATTATAATGAATGATTTACTTGATGATATCCTCTCCAGAAAAATCACTGTTAAATGTGACCTCTCTGAATCTCAGTCTCCTTACTTGCGCACCAAGGGGCCTGCACATATAATCTTTTTGCTTGTTTGTTTGTTTTCGAGACAGAGTCTCACTGTGTTGCCCTGGGTGGAGTGCCATGGCACCATAGCTGACAGCAACCTCAAACTCAAACTCTTGGGCTGAAGTGATCCTCTTGTGTCAGCCTCTCAAGTAGCTGGGACTGCAGGTGCCTGACATAACACCCACCTAGTTTGTCTATTTTTAGTAGAGATGGGTCTCACTGTTGCTCAGGCTGGTCTTAAACTCCTGAGCTCAAGCAGTATACCTGCCTTGGCTTCCCAGAACACTAGGATTATAGGCATGAGCCACCACACCTGGCCTCTGCACAATCTTAAATACCACCTCCCTGAGCTCAATCGGGCCTTCCCAGTGTGACTTCCTTGTTCTCTTACATCAGCTCTCTCCTCAATACAACCTCCCCCATCATCCTTCCATTGGCCCCTACCAACCTACTTCCCTTGATCCTTGTCTGTCTTGGACCAACATCAGCACTACTGAGTTCTTCAGGGGAAGAAACGCCACCATCTTGCATATTAATGACACTATACAGTTGTGGTCTCCAGTCTCAACTGAGTCCTCCAAGTTCAGGAGCAGCAATCCTGAGCTGACCTTGCAGCCAGCTCTCCTTTCCCACAGTGGCCAGATCAAGCCCTCACTATTCTTCTCAAGTCCAATCTAATGACTCCACCACCTACCAGCTGGAGGAAACAAAGTTACCCAGCTACACGACACAGGTAGGACCTCCCGCAAAATCACACCCGGAAATCCACAGAATTACTTGCTCTGCTGTCCTAGGGGATGAGGAGCCCTCTATCTACCTGAGGCTCATGCCCTCCACGGGCCCCACCTTCTACCCCCAAAGGGACTTTTCCCTTCTCACCCTTCCTTCTTCTGTATCTTCAGACTGATTGTCTATCTCAGCGAGTTCTTAACAACTGTAAATATGCTTAAGGTGTTTCTTTCTTAAAAAACAGACCAGGAGAGGAGCCACCTTCTTCACTGAGCATATCCCACTACTATGGCCCTCTGTCTTGATCACAAACTCCTTGAAAGAGCAACCCACCCAGGGGGCGCCTGTATCTCAAGGAGTAGGGTGCTGGCCCCATATACCAGAGGTGGCAGGTTCAGAACCAGCCCAGATCAAAAACTGCAAAACAAATAGCAGCCCACTTTCATTGCCCACCTGCTGTCTCCCATTCACTCCTTAGTCTCTTCAGAGCAGCTCAAGTCTTCACCACTGACCTGAAGGTATTCAGTAAATAAAAATACCTCAGACTGATTGAATGAAATTAAACAATCCAGATAACTTTCAGATTTTAAATAATTTCTAAGATTCTAAGTTAGTCAGATTTGTCCATACAGTGCATGTAAAAGATGTGATAGTTCCTTGGGAACAGCATATAGTAAGTATTCCTACTACTTGAGGCATGATTTTTTGATGTAAAACTTTTCTTCTCTCAGAACTGGTCACTCAATGAAATCTAGAGGAAAAAATGTACTAGCATCTGATAGACCAGGTTTTGAATGAAAACTGACTCCATGCTGTAAACCCAAAGTGTTGAAGTAAGTGTGAAAATGAAGTTGAACCACAGAGGGATGAAATTGCTTCCAGGCTCAAGCCATTACCTCCCTAGTGGAAGTCACTGACTGTCACAGATATGCCTACAGGACACTCTTATTTTAGAGTACGCAGTTTTCACTAATACAGCAAAGCTGAAATGTGGGTACATAGGAGGTTTGCTGTCATAAACAGGGGCGCAGGGCTGTTTATTGTGGTAGAGTGCAGAATGCAATCTTTCTGTGGTCTACATGCAGACCTCAGCATCCTTCCTCAACAACTCAAACCCAAGCCAAAAACTTGTACCCCTTGTCCTCAGTTTCTTAGGGTGACAGCCGCCATTTCTCAAAATGGAAACTTCATCTTTCCTGCTCTGCTTGGATGGTTGTGTTCATTCATTTTAATCGCAATGTGGCCTTTTCAAGTCGGTCCAACTCCCTCTTCGTATCTCACGGTTATTTATTCTTCCACACATGACCCTTCTTGAGAACAGAGAGTAGCAGTGGAATCTTGCTGTCTTCAAAGAACCATGAAGAGAAGGGTGGCACCCTTTGGTTTAAAGAATAATAAACAAATAACAAAAGCCAATGTCCTGTGAAAAGGTGGCACAAGGCCCCATGTGGCCACAAAGGCTATTTCCTCCTCTTGCCTTCCCAGGGTTTCTCAGTATTTCAGGGGCACCTGCTGACGGTGTCAGCTGCCAGACTCTTGCTGGCACCACATGGTACAAAACAACAAAAGAGCAAACATGGCCCTGTTGGCCGGGCTGCTGGGCAGGCTGCCACCCTGAATGCACGAAGAGCAGTCCCACCATCTGCATCCTGCTGTGTCCCCAAAAACATCTCACTCACCCACCACACAGCCCGTTCTCCCAAGCTTAGTCTCTGCTAAAGGGAAATCCAGTCCAGCGCTGGACATTCAAGAGCCATTGGATTGCTCGGTGTGCCCCGTGCAGGAACAGAGCCCCTCACAAGGCCGGGGCCAGCATCCCAAAGAAAGACTCTTCATGTGCCTGAGACTAGGCTCTATTCTATCGGCATGAGTTGTTTTTGACATTTGACTTTTAGTCTCAGTCAAATCCATGGTTAACACCTGTCTTAATCATCATGCTATCATTCCACTAAATTGTCTCTCAATCCTACTGCCTCATTAACTTTAATCTACTTTGAAAATGAGACTTTGAGGCATGCAGGCATGAAATGATTAAGTTAATGGCTTCTGGTATAAATTTTCACTATTAGAAATATATTCGCTGCCTGCTCCAGGGTCTGTCAAAGCACATATTCAATCATTAATGGCTCCCCAGACTTCTCTTAGCTTGTGGGATACCACTAAAAAGGGCAAGGAGAAACACACAGAAGCAGAGGTACAAGGCAAAGATATATGTACTGAGGAACTTTCGAAAATAAAGCACATTGTTTATGGCACATTTTTTTTATAGGACTGTGTCCAACACAAATTAAAATCTATACGAACAGGCGGTCTGTATAAGATCTAGTATAGGTCTGTATAAGATCTCAGGACCACATGCCTTTCTAGAGTGCTAACAACAAAGAAAATTAAAATAGTCATCCCAGAATATGATTGTGCTTTTTTTTTAATGTTATATTATTCCCTCTTATATCCCAGAGTGTTATCAAAGCTGGTGGCACAAAGTAAGAGGGAAAGAAAGAAATCACTCATGTAAAGTCCTGCAGCCTCTGGGGAGCATCTAGTAATGTATTTCCCACAGTAGACTGAGCACTAGAAAATAACAACCCCTACCTAAGTCTAGATAATTACTGTGCAAATGATAATAAAATCAATAGTGGCTTAAAATCCCTGAGGGGAAGAAAAAACTACAGTCGGCAAAAGATAAAAGAAACTTTCTTGGCTGAACCATAGCCCAAGACATGATGAAGCCAAAAGTTCACGTTGTCACAGATGCCTGGTGTGCGTTGCTATGAGCAGGTGGGAAAAGCTGCCCCAAACAGGCCTCGGTATAGTGGAAGTCAGAAATGATTATTTTTATTTTTGTTTCTTTTACTGTTTCCTTATCTGGAAAATTAGAGTATTGCATCTTAAATGTCATAGCTCTAAGTTCTAAGATTCCAGGACAATCACTGAGACGAGCCATAGGGTTGAAATGTGGTGGCTGCTTCCAGACCTACGTTTAAATATTTGAATTTGTTGCCAATACTTAAACGTTGGAATGTGTTGCAGGAAACTATGCATGTGTAATTGATCTTGAAAATGGGACTGCCTCCGTCATCTTTGGAGGCCAGTGCAGAGTGAAAAGCCCAGCCATTCTTGTTCAAAAATTACAAAGAATTTCAAGATGACAGCAGATCATTCAACTGGGATTGGGCTCTTCAAAGTGCAGGCCCTGGGCCAGTGCACAGGCTGCATGTCCAGGAAATCGGCGCTGCTTAATAATTCAGAAGGGCAGGCAAATGGGCCCACATTCCTCATGCAACAATCACTGGAAACTGAAAGGGGTGTGCCCCTTTAAAACAGAGCTTGCCTTCTCTGGGTCAGCACAGCCTCCTTCACTCCCTTTTCTGTCCTTATGAAGGCCAACCTTCAGTCAGCATTCATCATTGCACTTGCTCAATTAATAATTTTTTTCAGCCCCGTTTCACTGAGCTTGTTTATGCAACCTGACTGGCTCCTGTAGAAATAAGGGTTGTACCCTCTGGTCTAAAGGTTAGAACTGCCTATATCAAGGCTTGCTTACTGATCACCCAGTGAGCCAGTGACCCAATGCTCTGCTGCGCATTGAAGATGTGAGACACCCACACACAGGTTGGATAACTCCTTGTGTTCCAAGACAGTGTGATCAAGGGTGAACGTGTGCTAAGAGGCAGCTCAGCCTGGCCCACTGAGGCCTCCCTCCTCCATGCCTTTAACAAGTCTTTCCTGCCCCAGGGGGTTCCAGGGAATGATGCAAGACTGAGGCCAATAAGACGGATGAAGTCCCTTTCATTCTAGAACGCAAAAGAAGTCTATCATTTTTATGAATACCTGATAAAGATGTTTTTCTAAACTAAAACAAACAAAAAATATTGGCAAACACAAATGCTACTTTAAGAAAAAAGCTCACTCTGCAAATCAACAGCCATGCAGAGTGTAGAGTATCGGTCATTCCCTTCAACCCTATCTGATGCATGTTGATGAATTTCTCCCTTGAGAGGAAGAAATCATGCTCTCTGGAAACTTGGAGGATAAATTTGAAGGGTCCACCATTTGCTGAAAATTATATACTCCAAAATGACGTGCTCTGTTCTCTTAAGGCTCAAAATTCCCATAAGCTTGAAGTTCATTCCACCATGGCTGTTGCTCTGTGCTCCAAAACTAATTTATCTGTTGAAAACACATAAAAACTGAAGAAATATCTTTCTGCTAACAGTTCTTTTCCCCTTTGTTTGACTTGATGTAGTTCCTGGCACCACAGGGTATTTCATTTCGTTGGAGCACTTCCAAGTCAGGTTTTATTTCTATACAAGATTTGTTCTACACAAAACCTGAAAAGGTTCAATGGTCAGGGTTCTGGTTGACTCATTCCGCCAGGATTTCTCCCTTGGTCAACATTTTTACCTCATTCCCTCACTGTTGCCTGTGCCAGTGCTTTTATATTCATCTAACTTAAGAACCCACATGGTAAATATTTGGTAGGAACTTTATACGTTGAGTAAATAAAAATATAATAGATTTATCCCTTAAGTCTCCAAGATGATAAAACGTATTGCATTTTAATGCTTTTAATAATTCTTTCACTAGTCTTGCTATTAAGCCAAGATAATCACAAATACTCTACATTTAATCATAATAGGTCTTTTTCTTTTTTTTTAAAGAGCTTAAAGAAAAGCATTAACTTCTTAGAACCTTGATGCAGCTCAGGAAATATGAAATAATTTAATAAAATAATTTTGGCGAATCCTGATTTTTGCACTTGTGTTTGTTCTATTGACATTTACGCATACCATTATAGGCATGTAAATTGCACGTAGTCCTACGGATGTCTTTATTTTGTTTATTTGGAACATCCTTAAGTAAAAGGTCTACAAATGTGCTGCTTTCCCTACTCCACCCATGTAACTGCAGGGCTCTCTGTGTCCTTTGGTTACTCAATAGTATTAGAGACAAATGAAATAATTTGATGACTACACTTAAGGCACGCGACTTCAAACCTCCTTCCTCTTCTTCTTCTCTCTCAATCCAACCCACAAAACTTCCTACGCAGTTATTTGAGAACATCAAGTAGAAGGTCCCTATGTCATATCACTTTCAAAAACAATGACCATGTTTTCTACTTGAGGCTTCCACACCTAGCCAGGAAGAAGAGGGTGCTCTGGCTTCTCATCCTCACTGAGGTCATCCTCAGACCTCTCAAATTGAAACCTCTGCCTTCATCCTTGGGGTCTTTGCCAGCCATATAAAATGCATCTGCAATAAGGGATTGTGTTTGATAAGCATTGAAGTGTCATACACTCTCCTAGGACCCTTACATAGATTGCTTCATTGAATCCCCACAAAAGCTGATGAAGTAGTAGTACATATATTGCCATATTTCACTGATGCTCTGACATATTTTATTTTACATCTCTGAAACGGGAATATGACTTAAAATGGAGTATTGACAGAATCTTAAAAACTCTTATTTGCACATGAAAGGATGGTGTATAGATATCTTATAATGCATGGCGTCTTAATTAGATGGAATATAGTATCCCTATTCAGTCGCCACGGAAGCACAGCTCAGATCAGTTAACCTAAGGTCATGAGGCCATACAGTCTTCTACCAGAGCCCAGTCAGTCCCTTGAGTCAACATGTTGTCGTGGCACTTGCCACTTTTTTTCCTCCATAATTTCCTTTTCATAATCATATTCAAAGGTATTAGATAAGAATCAATGATTATTTTCATTTTGTGATATAAAAGTGTACATATATTTACTGTAAAAAAAAATTCAAACAAAATTTAAGGAAGGCATAGAAATGATAGAATCCTACTGAGATATTACTATGGCCAACATTTTCCTGAGGGTTTTTTTTTTTTCTGTGTATCTTGAAATATATTTATAGCCTTTGTAGCAAGCTAGTGATATGGTTTTGATCTCTCTTTTCTCTTAACACTACGTAATGAGCATTTCTCCATGTCATTCTATGTTCTGGGAGAGCATAACTTTGAAGGGCCACTTGACTTTCCATAGTGAAGCTGTGCTATAATTTAACAGTTCCATTGTTTCCAAGTTTCCATCCTTCTAACAAATTCTAAGAACTGTCTATGCTTATTTTAAAGTTGTTAGGCCCTTCTCGGCTTATCAGTAGATTAAGAATGTGTGCCTCCCACGTGGAGGAAGAGCTACAAGCCTAAAGTGTTTCAAAAATCTCAAGTTCGGGTGGGAAACCTTTATCTAAAGAGAGCGGCAGTTTCTTGTGGAGCGGCTACTTGGCATTGTTCTCCTCCTTGGGAGCACAGCTTATCACAGCGGAGGCCCAGGCAGTCAGTGCATTTGAGGGTGAGTCACCTTGACCACAGAGCCTTTGCTGGTCACGTCATGGAGGCAGAGACAGCAAACCAGATGCTGGGTTCACAGCGTTAGTTATAAAGTGTGCAGAATGCAGTGGCCACGGGAATTGGAGAGTCACCAATCCCATGTGAACATTTTTAGAGCTCCTGATCTTCTTAGTCCCACTATGATCATCATCATCATCATTATTATTTTTAATCTCTTCTCAGCATATTGCCAACAGGGAATGGAAATCAACAAGTAACCATTGTAACAATACTCAATTTTTAAAAAGGTCTCAGTGGACCGAAGTCAAGGAAGTTTGAGAGAGCCCATGGAAAGACCGCACATTCCTGTCCACCCCCAATCCCCAGACCGCACATTCCTGTCCACCTCCAATCCTCAGAAGACATTTTGTACCTATTCCACCTTCAGAAAATAATCACTGTCAACAGTGGCTTTTATTTCCTGGGTACATTTATGTTTACTAATGTGATTTAAATGTGTCTTCCAAACTACTGTCTCTGGAAGACTAAGGAGTATTTTCTCAGTATTGCCAATTAAGTCTTGAATAGCATCTTTCATTTTCCAGTTGAGCAATCCAGAACTCCCTAAGTAACCATAATCATAATTTTCTCTAAATTAGACAAAAGCACCCCATTATCCCTAGCAATTCTGTCCTTGTTAATACTTGCTACATGCCAACTATACGTGTAACACCATGCTGGGTGCCATCCCTAGCTAGAGACCAACTGCCAAATGAAAATAAGATCAGGCTTCTTGCTTTCCCGGAGGCTACAAACTGTGCTAACGTTGACCTCTACCACAGTGGAGGTCAGGGAGATGAAACAAGAATGAATAAGGCGGCACACCATTGCGGGGGCAAAGTTTGGATACATTATGCATATTCGTAAAACCAATGCTTAGTACAGAGTTCACATTTTCAGAAATTTGGCCCAATTCTCATCATTCAGTACGAAATGATCAGTACCTATCTTGAGACTCACAGGTGCTGTTCTCCAGACGCCTCCTGCACATAGCTAAAGCCTTATCCCTGTGCTCATAGTGTTCACATTCTGAAGAGGAGAGAGAGATTTCTCCAGAACCACTGTGCCCCAAGCTTTTATTCAAGAAGGGCCAAGAGAGATCCAACATCCAAACGAAGAAAAATCTGTTTGTTCTCAGGGGAAACTTGATTGTGAAAGTTGATTATGAATTTAGCTTGGAAATGGGGCAAAAGGCACATGCCGAGAAAAGAACTCTAGAGGGGGTAATATCAGAGAGAATTTGCGAAATTTGCAGATTCTGCACTGACTGCTGAAACATATGAAACAATTTCTGATGTGTAAGCCAGACCGACTTTCTCCTTAATATTTCAATTTCAGTAAAAGTATGGGAGTTCTGCTTTTCTGATGGAATGAGCCATGGTTTATGTTACACTTAACATATACCATAGGACCAAATAGAAAGAACTGTGCTTATTTTTTTTTTTATTGTTGGGGATTCATTGCGGGTACAAGAAACCATGTTACACTGGTTGCATTTGTTGGGTTAAGTCCCTCTTACAATTGTGTTTTGCCCCCAAAAGGTGTGGCACACACCAAGGCCCCAAGACCCCACCCCCTCGCTCCTTCCCTCTCTCTGCTCTTCCTTTCCCCACCCCTCCCTCATTCTTTCTCTCTCTGCTCTCCCCTTCCCTCACCCCCACCGTGTCAATAATTGTCATTAAT
>CAUYRH010162091.1:0-16163 GCA_963574655.1 Perodicticus potto
TAACAATGTTGATTCTTCCCAGCCATGAGCATGGTATGTTATTCCATTTGTTAAATCCCCTTCTTAACCAGCCTGCATTCTGGTGACCAATAATTAGTATCCCTTCTTTGCATATATCCATGACTTCTTTGCCAGTCTCTAGTTTCATCATAGGCAAAAGCACAGCACTAGTTAAATCCAACTCTCTGTCTACTCCAAAACTGCAACTGTGCTACTGAACGTGACTGAAGAAAAGCGTAAAACCCTCACTTTAAATTCATGACCACTAATCTCAAGTGGGCTTTTAATGTTAAGTGGAAGTTACATTTCCATGTCCATTTCTCTCCCACTCTCCCAGGGGAGCATTTTCTACTTTAACTTCTTTCCTTAAACCTTCAGTACCTCCTCTCCCACCCTTACTCTTTCTCAGCTTATTTTACTAAGAAAATAAAAGCAACCAGAGAAGAAACTTCTGTAAACTCCTGACACATCTCTGCACCTTCCCACACTTTGAAGTGCTCTGCCTTCCCTCTCATGCCAGGGCTTGTTTTCAGTGCTTCTAGCACACAGCACCAACTCCTCTGGTCTTCCAAAAGACATTATAGGAGCAGTTATCCCCTTTTCTTCCTGAAATGTGATTTTCCTCTCTGTTGGCTATTTCTCACAATGTAATAAATTGTTTCTTCTATTCATCTAACTTAAAAAATTCTTCTTAACTCTACTTCCAAGCTACCATGTATTTCTGTCTTTCCTTTTATACAACCTCTCATGAAAAGTGTTTTCTATATTCACCGATGCCCATTCTCCCCCTTTTATCGTCTCTTGAGCACGCTGTGTGTTTTCTCCACACCACTCGTCAGTGTCACCAGTGACCTCAGATCCCATGGCAAGTGCTCACCTGATTCCTTCCATCTGCTAGCTGTACTTCACACATTCTGTCTTAAGACACATTTTTCACTTGACTTTCAGGTCACCCCACCCATGTTTTGCCTCACACCTCATTTGCCACTATTTCTAAGGTTTCTTGAGGAGTTTCTCCTCACATTCATGACTTCTTAACATGGGAGTGCCAAGAACTTAATTTTTGCCCTTTTATTTTCCTATCTATCCTCATTTTGATTCCCATGGGGCTTTAAATGCTACTTAAGTACTCTTGATATACTGGCAACCCCAGGATCTTTCTTTCTCTTTCTGAATTCTGGATTCATAAAAGCAACTGCCTACATTGCATCCCCCTGTTAATATCTTATGGGATTATCTACTTTAGTATGTGTAAATATTATGCTCCTATTCTTTCTAGTCACAACCCCAGCCAATCTCCTCCATTTAATTTCTGCTCCATTTCCATTAATAATGCCATCCATCCAGAGGCTCTGACCAGAAATCATGAATTCCTCCTGAATCCTCTTGATTTTTCACACCCCGCCCCCAAATGATGCTAATTCCTTTCCGTTTCTGCCTGAATGTTCTTTCCCCAGAAAATCCAGGGTTATCTCTTTACCTCCTTCAGATTTTTAAATGCCAAGCCAAGTGAGGCCTTCCTTTACCTTCCAGTTTAAAATTCCCAACCTTTCACTTCACTTCCTGTATTATTTTTCTCTCTGTCATTTATCACCAAATTAACGTACATGTTACTTACTTATTTTGTTTACTGTCTATCTCCCCATCTCTCCATCTCCATTTTGTACCATCTTTGAAGAGAGGGTATTTTTTTTTTAATTGTTCACTTCTCTATCTTTAGTACCTAAAATAACACAGCACATAGTAGGCATTCACAAACTATTATAGGATGAGTTAGGAATACCCCTTCAAGTTGTTTATTTTGTAGTTTGCATCCCTATCACCTGTCCTGAGTATCAGAAGTTCTCATGTCTGCTCCCCAAGTGTCAGAAGCCCTTTTCTTTCCTGCTGAGCAGGAAACAGTCCTCAGAAGGAGAGCCGAGGTCTGTATTCTTGCATTAGAGAAAACCTGGGGATGTGTTAACTCTCTGGGTATGATGGCTTCACAGCTTTCAGCTAGTGAGTACTAATCTCCTTCCTTCCTACAATGCAGCATTTTAGGAGGCAGCAGCATTTTTTTCTACAATAGCACTCATTCTTCCACATAGCATAGCCTTAAGTTATGCTCATCTCTGCCCACACTCCTTTTCTACAATCAGCCTTCATCAGTCAGTGTCAGGGCCCAATGAGGAAAACAGAAACCACTCTGAGTATTTAAGACAAATACAGGAAATTAATTCCAAAGCTATATCAAATAAGAGAGGATGCTGCATAACTAACTAGTACAGAGCAAGGCAGCCCAGGGATGAACTACAGTAGGAAGCCCCCATCACCCCCAAATTGAAAGAACAGAGAGAAGTGTTGTTATTGAAGCTCTGGGCTGATGGTCACCTGGTGAAAGAGGGAGCCAAGTAGGCCATGGCAGGGTCTGCTGGAGACACAGAGGAAAAATAGGTGCAGCTGGGAATCCCACCCTAGGCATAAAAGTGGGAGTTTCTCTTTTCTTCCTGAGGACCTCCAATCTTCCAAACTCAGCCATAAGCCTGTGCCTGTGAACATAGCCTAGGATCCTAGAGAACTCAGCTGATGGGGATCAGGCTTTCCCCTGACCTGCCTCCCACCCTTTGAGGTACAAAGCATAGCAGGGGAGAGCAGGGAAACAAATCTGAGGGCAAACAGGATGGGACTCTGGTCATTTCTGGCAGTCAGAGGTAATTGTCCCAGAAGATCTGGAAATGCCTTAAGGACTTTTCAGGATATGAAGAATAGCCTCAAGCTTAATATAAGGCCACAGGGCCATCAGGGAGAGGTCTGGCTTGGGTACATGAACCAGAACTCAGTTCCTAGTCCCGTTTCAGTATTTTCCAGTGTTCTCAGCTGATAGCAAACTTCCTTCTCATTATCAAGGCTCTGATTTTCAAGAATTCAGAAAATCGCAAAAGGGCTATTAAGTGTCATTCTAATCATATTGTAATAGCTAAAATTACTTATGTTAGGTCCCAAATACAGAGGTACATCTGGGACCCTCTCTTTTACCAGAAGTTAAATGACAGAAAGGAACTGAAAACCGAACAGAAGGAATTGTTCATGTTTTTTTTTAAATTGACCTGAAAAAAACAGCATGTAGGTCTACGCCACCCCACATAGTAGATTATTCCAGAGCTACTCTTCGTTTAGTTAAATCTCAGTGTGACAGAGGGGCAGGGGCAGGGATGTGAGCTAAAGGAATCATAGACACCAATCATTCCCCTCTTGTCCAGCACAGATTTTCCAGTGGAACAAAAAAGGTTTAAATAGCGTAAGTCAAAGAAATTAAAAGTGTAGATGTTTTGCTGGATTGGAATTTTAATATCTGAGAGCAAGTGAAGAAGCCATGGGATTATCCAGTGTGGAGGATAATAAGTTCAGAGATCAAGGTTAATAGAAAATAGTTTTCTTCTCTCATACCCCAAATCCTGCTCCTACAATAGTCAGGTTTTCAGAGAAAAAATAACATTGCAGATTGTGATTAATGCTGTGAATGAGCTAAGGTCAGGAGAGGCCTCTCTCAGATAAGTGTCCTTGAACCTGAGACCTGTGTAGGGACCAAAGCCTTGGCCCCCTAAAGGTTCACTGAAAAATCACTGACATGAGACTGATTAGCAAGAGAAAAAGCAGACACATTTACTTAATGCATTTACATGGGAGCCCTCAGAATGAAGACCTACAATTAGAGGTAAATTTGTCCTTTTTTTATGTTTAGGTTCAATGAAGTAAGGATAGCTATGTAGAAATCTTATGGGACAGATAGGTATGACCTTCCTTATGGCCAGTTTTTACACAGAGTAACTTTAGGTTTTATGACTGACTTTCAGGAAAAGGGAGCTTGTTTTTAAGATTTGCCTTGGGGGAAGATGGATGCTAGTTTCTATAGCTAGCCTCAGAGAAGAAGAAGCAGGAGGCTAAGAATCAGGAGGACAGGAAAAGCTCAGAAAAAAAACAAAACAAAAAAACCTTTTGATTCTAAAGTCTTCATTTGAGTTTTCTAAGCCCCATCACTTGAGTGATAAGAGCAATCCTGAGAAACCCAGGTAACAGCAACAACATTTTCTCCAGTAGAAACAGCAGGAGTGAGACCACACAGGAGAAGTTGTTAATAATTCAGGAATGGACCAAAGGACAGCATAAGAGGCATAGTGCTGCAGAGAGAAAGAAAGAGATTCAGATGGCATTGGCATCAGAGGCAAGGGTCTGATTCTGCAGTGCCTTTTAGATCATGGCCTTGAGTTTGAAATTCATTACAAAGGCAATAAGAAGCCATTAAAAAATCTTAAGGCAATCAGAATTATGTTTTAAAAAGTAATAAATCCGGCCTTTGTGAGGACAATGTATTCCTGGGGAGGAAGGTGGCCATGGGACACCTGTTGGAAGCATTTTGCTAGTTTATAGAAGGCATAATGATGATAGATAGCTTGGTTAAGGTTGTTGAGAGAGAAGATGGAGAAGTGCAGGTGGATGTCAGGTGGAATTGTTGGGTCTGACTTTGATCTTGTATTGTGGGGCTAATCAAGAATCTACAGTGGATGTTCTTACCCTCTCTACTGGCAGATTTGCCCATTCCCTAGCTGCCATGAATATCAGATGTTAACTGTTCACAGCTGGCAAAGTCTTTAGAGCATTTCCTCACTGAGACAGTAACTGCCATGTTCAGGAAATATGTCCTCCAATATCTACTCCGAAGGAAGTCAGAAACCTGACATATAGTAACCTCCTTGCCTCAAGGTGGGACACCCCTAGGCCCACTGTTTTCATTCCAGAGCTCCCTTAGGGGATCAGGTGGAAACTAGTCTCATTTAGCTCTTTCTTTCCCAGGCCTCTCCTGTTCTTCTGCACTCCCCTTCTGAGAATGCTCATCAAATAAATCATTTGAATATCACTAAATCAATATAAATATTAGTATAAGTCACTTGAAAATCTTTATCTGAGGCTCTGCTTCTAGGAAAACTAACTTAAAAGAGAATTTAGTTTTAATTGTGTTGCGTTTGACATGACTATGAGGTATCCAGGTGGTGGATGTTAAGTAGGTGGATGTTTATATATGACTCAAACTCAAGAGAGATGGAGCATTTGGGCATTAGTAGCATATGAATAATATTTATAGCCAGAAGAATGGATGGAAACTCCAAGGAAATATGTAATGAGGTAAGAGTATTTGGGACTAAGCCCTGAGATCTCAGACATCCAGAGGTAGAAGTCAGCAAAAGAGAGAGTATGGTGTCTTGGAAGGTGAAGAAATTCTGTCTTTATGCCTATATTTTGAGTTTATAATAAGGTTCTCCTAAATGAAAATATGTAAAGTATTAGACTCCCTAATGACCACTGATTATCTCCTTTAGTATACAACATGGAGAAAATTCAGGAAATGTGATTTTCTGTTTGAGAATGTTTTAATCATTGATACCTGCAATCTGATCCTTTTAGAGTCTTTATAATGCTTCATCTTAACTGCATAATTAACTCATATCATCAATGAAGCTTTTTTCATCTGAATTAAGTCCCTAGTCTCTATAAAATGAGAATTTTCCTCATTTACTGAAGTCTTCCAATTGTTTTCCAAGTAGAATTAGTAGTGCACTAAACTTTCATTTCCAGAGAAATGAGTTCAAGTAGAGGTCATCCATGCAAATGAGTTGAATGATCTCAAACTAGCATTTCAGGGTATCAGAAAGTTCTAACTATATTGGTTTGTTTTTAAATGAATGAAAGATTAAAATATGAATCTTAAGTATCTATTTAAGTGCGATTTGAAAATTACTTTCATTCAGGTGTCCAGCATCCATCAAGGTATCTAAGGGAGTAAAGATCATGGCAGTTCTGAGAATCCAAGCATGAGGATGCAAAAAGCCAAAGGTGCAGTGTGGGTATCAAAGTCCCCTGAGTTAGAGAAACCATGAATGGGAAATCTGTAAGCTATTAAAGTTTATACCAAGATATAAGATAATGGTTTATTATTATGACAAAGCCCAACACCTCTTAATTCTCATTTAATTTTCTAAGCAATACTTTGAGTTAGGTGATATTTTCTTCAACTTCTTCATGGTACAAATAATAAAAAAGGATGAGAAAGTGGGGAAATTTATCCTGTAAAAGTTGGATTATTGTAGTTGCCCAGTGTACCAGTACAGTGGGCTAAATGGTGGTCCTCAAGAAGGTAGGTCCATGTCTTAATCTCTGGAACCTATGAATGTGCCCTTATTTGGAAAAAGGATCACAGAAGATGTAACTAAGTCAAGGATCTCCAGATAATATCAGCCTGGATTACCTAGATGTCCCTTAAATCCAACGACAAATGTTCTTGTAACAGGCAAAACAGAAAACAAAGAGCAGAAAGATGTGAAGATGGAGACAGAGATTAGATAGAGTTCTGTAGCCACAGCTAAGAAATGCACAGAGCTGCCAGAAGCTGGAAGAAGCAAGAAAGGATTCCCCACTAGAGCCTTCAGAGTGAGCTAAGACCTGCCAACATCTTGATTTCAGAAGCCTGGCCTCCAGAGCTAAAAGCACCAAATTTGTGGTAATTCGTCATTGCTGCCACAAAAACCTAATGCAAATAACAGCATTTAAACCGTTCAATAACTATAACACAAATAATAGTAAAAGATAGAACACATACCCATGTGAGAGGTTGTTGAATAACTATTCACATTTTATTAGCACTATCTACCAAGAACTAGATATTTTGGGTATTTCAAGCTTATATAGGGTATAATATTTTACAAAATAATTGCTAAATTTATTTTTCACATTGGCCAACTTTTTGTAAAAATTTGTAAAGAATATTTTGTAAATAATAGTGAATTTAGCTATAATTTCCCAGTTTCTCTATGTATGGCCACTTTAGGGTGATGTTTGGGACACCTAGAGAAGCATAAGAGAGACGGAACTGTCCACATGTGACAGCTGATGAAACTAGGGCTCAAAAGGTTAAGCCATTTTCCAGAAGACCACTACCAGGAAGTAAGAGAGTGGGGATTTGTGTTCAAGCCTGTCTAACTTCAAAACCCTTTGTTCTTTCTAATATGTCCTTTGGCTTCTTCCACATGGGGACCATTTATTTTAGATCATTTCAAAATTATGGTGAGCTGGTGTATCTAGAGAAAATCTAAAACAAACATTAGCTTTCAGAGACTTAGTAACATTAAAGGCACTGTAGACTTCATCGTTCTGTTTTAAAATATTTCTTGTGGAATCTTCATTCTCTTCGTAGAAAAAGGTTACAAATTAGCTATTGGTGAGTTAGGCTTTGGGTCCTCATTTGTTTAACATCTTCAAAAGGATTTTTAATAAGGTGAAAATAATTCATAAGACTAACAGGTCAGTTTTAAGTAATTATCAAAAACATAAGCAAAAATTATATTTGCTGAATTATGAACAATGAGTATAATCTGTTAGACTAAGTTGGGCAAAGTCTGACCTAAACTCTTGGCACATTTGGGGGAGTACTGCAAAAGTTTCCATGGTTATCGTGGTCTGAAGCATGTTATTCCTTGCATGAGAAATTATACCAAAAAAAAAAAACCCTTTGAAATAAATTTAAGGAAAATAAAATCATAGTACAACCACCTCTCCAAAGTTCTTCTTAAATTGCTAATGCACTCCTGGTTCTTCCTCAAACAAAGTGAACAAACTGCTGAGACTATGAACATTTGTTATTGTCATAGCAGAAGGTAAACTATTTTCATAAATATGCAAATATCTCCTACTGGGCTTCTGTAATACTTGCAGCAGCTCTACTGCAGCATATGTCTATTTCACATCTGATGATATTAAAAAAAGAGGAGAAAGTGCAGAGCATGCAGCTCAGAATTATTTCTGCCCAGAAAAGCTAGCAATCAGAGCTTGGAGAGGCAGGACAGACTGAGGTAATGGACAGTGCCAAGATAACCTGCTTAATTGGATCTTCTTCCAAGCCTGAGGACATCATAAAGTAACGGGCTCGGTTTCTGTAGGAAATAAAAATAGTCTCACAAGGACAATCTTTTTATGATTCCACTGCTGAGGTACTCAGAGGTTTGTATTCTTTAGAAGAATGGTAGTACATACATCTAAGACAAGAGCCTTTCATCATTACTGCATTGCATTTGTCTATTTATTTTTCACAGTCTTAGAGCATATCTCCCCAACATTCTGTGAGCTTGGGAAAGTCAGGTACTCATCAACCTCAGGATATCTCCAGACCAAGCCACACTATAGAAGCAAAAGAGGCTCTCCTTAAGTGTGGGTTAAATGAATGAATGAATAAATGAGAGGGAGAGATAGATATAATGACAAACTAGACTGGAGTTAATTCCTTTGGAATTAAACTAGACTAGAGTTAATTCCTTTCTTCACCATTCACCAGCTACTCATTATTGGAGAAATGAACATCTTTGTGCTTCACTTTCCTCATCTATAATAATGTCTGTAACTCATCAGGCACTGGGCCTGGTTTATATTAGGCATTGGTTTCATGGCAGTCGTTACTACTATTTTAAGATGGTGAGCTTCATGGCTGACTTTGGCAGAGTAGATCTAGCAAGAAGTTTATTCTACATTTACTTATTTTTTTTCTGAAAAGACATTTTTGAGCACCTATGGTATTATATCTGATGCATCTAGCTCTTGAGATACAGAGGTACAGTCCCTACTCTCATGGCCTATTAGAAAGATATACTCTGAAACTGACAATAAGAAGTATAAAATATATTATCTATTATTATAAAATAATTAATATTAAAATATGATAAATGTTATACCAAAATCATCATAAGAATCGATGATAATATATAAAGAATAATTTCAAGGAAGACAGGGAGACTGAAATAGTTTTATAAGGGAGGGCTAGTTAAGCTTAAAGAATGATAAAGGAGAAATTTTTGGAAATTGACTGAGTTGAAGGTCAGGGGTAATGATTGACCATTGCAAAGCCACAGAGACAGTTCTCAGTTCCTATGGTGGCTATATAATCAACTTTTCGCCCAATATTTCCCCAACAGATGCTTTCCTTTCTTTTGAACATTGCTTTGTCCCCTGCAAACCTTCCTGGAAAGATAGAACTCCAAGTCTTTGAAGCCTCAGTATGCACGGGTGTAGCAGATCTGTAGAAGAGACCAAGTTCCCCCAGGCACAGGTGGGTGAACACAGGACAAAAAAAGTAAGTTTCTATAACATGCTCCATTTTCCATAAATTCTAAATTTGCAAATTTAGAGCAATTTATATTTGAGGAGAATATAAATAGATTCCCACGCTATTTTCAGACATCAAGAGTTTGGGTCTTGAGTTCTTTTAAGAGCTGCTGCCTGGTCACTTCCTGCACCTGTGTTTAGATTTGGAGGGAGCTAGGACAGAACCTGAGACTTCCCAGAGCAGATCTCTGTTACTGTACACTCCACACTCCCTCTTCCCCCTTCTGATTCCATGAACAGATAAAATGCCCCTTTTTGTGTAGATTATTGAACATCTCACAATAAAACAAAGCTTCAGGGATTATAGAAAGTTTGAACGTAAATGGTGGAGGGAAAAATGTCTTAATGTGATAAGGATTCAACAATTTGAAAGACATTGATCTACAGCAGTGGTTCACAAACTTCAGCCAGTGTCAGAGTCACCTGAAGGATTTATTAAAACACAGAGTACTAGTTCTACTCCCAGAGTTTCTGATTCAGTCAACCTGAAGAATACGTGATTCTAACAAGTTCCAAGTGATGCTGCTGCTACTGGTCTGGTAATCACACTTTGACAATCAGTGACCTAGTGAATTATGAGAAAGAGGAAACAACACTGGCTTGTGAGGTTGGAGGCCACAGTCCTAGATTTTAGGCCTAAACATGTCACTAATAAGTGCTAAGAATTTTAAGAAAATCCCTCTTCTTCTCTTAGCTTCAAATTCTACAAGTATAGAATTGGTGAGGATGGAGGTTTTACTTCTACAGATGTTTATAATAGAAAACTGCCTATGATTGCCTTAAAAACAAAATGCAATGTGATTGGTTCATGAGATAGAAACGTCCACATGTCCACATTTGATTTCATGAAGTGTCTGGGCCCAGTTCTCAAACCCTGTCCTTAGATTTCTATACTTTTCCATCCATGAGTTTGGCTCCATTCTCAGGCAAGCTCCCATCTCATGATGCCAAGAGGCCCACTAGTAATACTATTAGTAATATATTTGATTGGCTCAGCAACTGTAGCAAGTTATCTCTTTCTTAATAGTTCTAGAAAAAAGTACCAGAGCTGGAAATCATTTCTTGGAGTGGGTCTTAAGCCCCTTTTGGGACTGGATGGCCCAGACCAGAGGCATGTGCAAACTCATGGGACTAAAAAATAGGGCGTAGGGTAAACACCCCTCAGGTCACATGGACCAGATGTCAGAGAATGCTGATTCCACCAGGTTACACTATGATGTTGCTAACAGAGGAAAGGGGAATGGACAGGTAAAGTCAGTAGACTGTAACACAGGGTTGGATGAATCAGATTAATGTGTGTCACATTTTTTAAACTGTAGATAAGCAACCAAGAAGATTCTGTAAAAGTTTCTTTAAAGGGGTTCATACTTTGAAAATCATTGTAAGTTGTTTTTTCTTTTCTCTTTTGCAATATAAAATTATGTAGCTATTTTTATAAGCTATTCAAATATACCCCTCCCTAAGGTGTGAGCACCTGGATGGGACCAGGGAAGATGTTGCCAGTGAGGGAGCAAGGGTTTTAAGCCCATCAGACCTGAGTTGGAATTCCAGCAATATCACTGACATTTTGGGTAACTGAGCAAGCTGCTTTTTCCTTTCAGTTTCAGCGGAATGGGATATCAATACTTATTTTCCAAGGTGATGATGGGAATCAAGTTAGTTGATGTCTAAAAAGCATCTGTCCCAGTAAAGAGACTCAACAGATGGAGACTATTTTTATTATTATTGCCAAACTGGGTGAGGTCCATTTGTCAAAATGGTCTTGATCCCATCTAGAGACTGAGAGTTATTTCAGTCCATGGATACTCAGGCCTGGAGAGCCAATTTGCATAAAGTCACCAATTTGGCAAACTAAGGTTTGTTTTCTTCTCTTTCAAACTCACAGTAAGTCCTGATATGTTTTTAATAAAGAGTCTGGAGCATATCTGGAAGCTTACAAAATAAGGTGGACAGTAGCCTGGGTAAGGTGAACATAAAAAATAGAGAGAAAACAAAGAGAACCTGGAATCAGTGGGAAACTTCTTTAATTAGCATATTTAAGTGAAGCTTAGAAGCTACTCCTTCCCTGAAACATTGCATTTTATTAAAAGCTGTTTAGAGCTCATAACCATTCTGCTGATTTTTTCAAAACACATTCTCCTTATAGGCCGGTGCTAAACTGTGCATATGAAATGAGCTCAGCTTAATGTTGTGTTAAAAGAATTTGGTCTCCAGAGCTGTCTCTTTTCTTAATAATATGTAATCATACTCGATCTATTTAGTTTCCATTTAACTTGCCCCATGCAGGCAATGAATCCAGTTTAATTAAATGTGCCTTTAAATAGTCAAAAGGCACTCATTTGCACCTAGCAAGCCTCCCTTTCATCCTATTAAGGCCCCCCTCAAGATATAAAAACCCAATAAAGATCTCATGTAAGATATGTGCCTGATAATGCAAGGGAAGTCTGACATTTGCTCCATAATTCACTGGAACCTGCAGTAGCTTTTGGGCACATTGTCACAGATGAATGGAACTGTGTGGGGCCTCTTGGGATCTGGAGGGCTTTAGATAGATTAGTTCTTTTAAACAACACATTTGGAGAAGGGCTGGTGATCTGGGTTGGAGCCAGCAATGAGGGAAGCAAGTCCCACTAAGACAGTAGGCAGCTGCCCAGAGCAGGTCTCAGAGGGCCTCTGAAGAGGGTGTGGCCTGTGCCTCTGGTCATATTCCTTTGGGACACTGGGTGGATAGGCTGCAGTTTCCCCCATTATAAGATTTGGTAAAGAGGGTAGGGAAGCCCATCATGAACTTTGAGCACAAAGTCTGGTGGTATTTTTCAGTTAAGTAAGGATAACATTAGGGAATTATTGCAATGGTAACTCTAATCATTGAGTCCCTCAGTTAAGGAATGGACTCGGTTCCACCTCATGGTTCCTTTCTCATGCACTTAATGCATTGTTTTTTCAGTGTCTGCCAAGTGCTGGCCCCTGTTATAGACCAGGGACACAACAGCAAATGAAGCAAGGTCCCTGCTCACTTGAGCCTTAAATTCTAGTTAGGAGATGGTGAGAACACAAAAACAAGTAGAGAAGAAGCCAAAAAAAAAAAAAAAAAAAAAAAAAAAAATATATATATATATATATATATATATATATATATATATATAACACACACACACACAGGTTGTGAGAAGAAAGAAAAGAAAATAAAATCAGGGTATAGGACAGAGAAATTAATGAGGTGGGGAGTTGTAAGGGTTGAGTGGACGTAGTGTTAGAGAATATCTCTTTTGTTAGGTACTGTTTCATAAGGTCAGATTTGACCCACTCTTGTTGGTTATATGCTCTGGGTTAAGTTCATTTTGTACATGTGAGACCGACTATAGTTTATCATTCTATTGGTTATCTTCATTAGCCAAGTAGATTGGGTGGGACCCCTTTTTATTTGTGTGCTTCCTCTACAAGAAAGAGGGTTCTCCCCATACAATCCCTCAGGGATTTATAAGAGCCGTATTATATTGCTCTAGAGGGTTCTAAAGTAGGTAAGCCTTGCCTATCAAGTGAGAAAATAAGCTCTTAAATGATGGAAACTCAGCTGATTTGTTATTTAATTCCTACCCAGCAGGAATACCTTTGTAATACAAGGTAACACAAACTTCCAAATGTAATATGATATTTTAAATTTACATCTTGGTAATTTAAAAAAATTGGTATGTGCATCATCACAACAATCTTGTATAGTGGATAAGATCTGTGATGTCTAGCTGTGTGGTCTTTATTGTTCCAGTGCAGGGATTAATTTCCCTTGGAATTCAGATTTTTCATTTAAAACTTGGAGACATTAAGGTTCATTTTGCATGAAAGATGTTAAGTTACATGATAAAATAGGTTAAGTAACTACCACAATGAAAATAATAGGTGCTCAGTAAATAAGAGCTATGTGTGAGTACCAGACATGTAGGACAATGATGTGTGGGAGGAAGAGATGTGAGATACCTGCAAAAGAAACATCTAGAGGGCAGAAGGTTGTTTGTAGGTTTTAAACAAAGAAATGGCATGATTGTATGTTTATACTGGAGACTATGTAGATAACAGATTGAAAAGAGACAAAAGTAGAAGAAGAAAGATCATTTATACGACTATTTACATGACTGGTCTGGGTATTACAAAGGAGATAAAGACAAAGCACGATGTGTTGTTTGTCCATGGAATGGACAGGACCTGCTTGATGACTTGAATGCAGGCAGTGAGGGAAAGGGAAGAGACTTCCTAATTTCCGCTTCCAGGGACATGTAGGTTTGGCATTCAGTTTCTACTATAATATCCAGATTCTTAACTACAGCATAGGCCTAAATCTCAGAAGGTAACAGTGGAAAGAAAATAAGTTAGTGATTGGTCATCCTTAAAGCCAAGGGAGGAGGTCAGATCACCTAGAGAAGAAAGGAGGGCTCGGGCGAAGTCTTGGAAGAACTCTACCACTTCAGGGCAGCATGAAGGAGGAGGAGGTCCCGAGACTGAGGAGTGGTTCTTGAAACAAAGGAAAATCACAGTTGCTGGAGGATAGACTGGCTCAGGAGCAGGGTTGTCGTCCATTCTGTCTCAGACATCAGAGTTGTGAAGTTAGATGAGGATTTAGCAAAACAGGTCATTGAAGATCTTCATGAGGAAAAAAATTTCTGAAGACAAAGGGGCAAACCAGTTTGGAATGAATTTGAAAATGAAGAGGAAATTGCAGATGGGGGCATATTATTGAAGACATAGTTACTGAGACCTACATCATGCCAGATGCTCTTCTGGGGTGGAGTAGTAAATTCAATTATGCTACTTCTATTATGGAGGGATAACAGACAATAAACATAAAAATATATGTGCAGTATGACTGCTGGAAAGGACAAAGTAGCATTAATCAAAACAAGAAGTATTGAGTGAGGTTGGTTGTTGTATATAGTGAGGTCAGAGAAGTCAGCTGGCAATGTCCCATCTCAGAAGGAGCACAGATCGCTAGGATGTGAGAGGAAGAGAGCACTCACCATGGAGATATCTATGGGCATCACACTCCAGGGGGGAGAAACAGCACCTACAAATACTTGAGGCAGCTACGTACGTGAAGAGTATTTCTGAAGAAACAATGAAGAGAGTGTGGCTTGAGTGGAATGCGTGAGGTTAAAGGGGGTTGTAGTGAGGTCAGAGCAGTGAAGGAGGGGTGTGTGGTGCAGATCACGTCAAGTTCTGAAACATTTTTATCAAAACTTAGTCTTTTCCTGTAAGCTGTGAGATAGCTGGAGGGTTCTCTTGAGAAGCTGCTATAGGGAGGAGCCATCAGAGTCTTGTTGCAGCCATCCAGGTAAAGGATGACAGCAGCTTAGTAGTGGTCATAGTCTATTAGTGAGAAAGGGTCACATTCTGGAAGTATTTTAAAGCTAAAGTTGATATAGTTTACTAATAAATGAGATGCTGAGTATGAGGGGTGGAGAAAAGTCAAGGACACCTACATAAATGATTTAAGAAGTTGATGGAGAAAGAGGACTGAAAATATCGGGTAAAGGCTATAACAGATAGGAAAGTAGGATGGTGATTCAGGGATGCATTGGATAGCTAAAGAGAAGGATCCTTTATCAGTTTTCTAGAGCTGCTGTTAAAAAACACCACAAAGTGGGTGGCCTTAAACAACAGACATTAATTTTCTCACCAGTCCAAGGTCAAGGTTGCCTCAGGGTGGTTTCCTTGGAGGCCTCTCTCCTTGGCTTGCAGATGGCCATGCACTGGCTGCTTCTTCACATGCCATCCCTCTATGCATGCATGTCCCGGCGTATTTCTATGAGCTTGAATTCCTCTGCTTATAAGGACCCCGGTCAGACTGAAATAAGGTACACCATAATGCCCTCATTTTAACTTGATCACCTATTTAAAGGTCCTATCTCCAAATGCAGTCACCGCCTGTGTTACTGGGGTCTAGGGCTTTGACACAGGCATGCTGGGGAAACACTGTAGGGTATGTATAATATGATTTTGACTTAGTAGCAGTGGAGAAAAGATGAGGAATGGTATGAAAAGTGAACTGTTCTCCCCTCCCTCTTTTCAGACTGAACTATCATCTGGCATCAAGAAATGGAATGACCTGTGTGGCTGTCGAGGGAGAGAGTGACTTGCAGCAATGTCTTTGTATTGTTCTTGGAGCAGAAGTGTGATTTGGGCTGAAGGAACCAACTTTTGGAAATACCCACAGGATTAGTAGGGACACCATGTGTTCTTTTTTTGGAATCATGTTTAGGAAACTGAAATCTATAGATTTTGAACTTGCCATCTATACTTTACACATTTTTCTAAACTGAGTCTCAGGGACAGAGGGAGAGAGAATAGGAGAGAATCAGGAAACAAATTAAATCATTAAAAGTGAATGAAAGTAGAATTTTGACCCGAAGATCTGAAGCAGTATGACAGGTAACCCAAATATTCCTCCTTTTTTTTTTTTGAGTTTATTGTTGGGGATTCATTGAGGGTACAAGAAGCCAGGTTACACTGATTGCATTTGTTAGGTAAAGACCCTCTTACAATCATGTTGTACCCCCAAAAGGTGTTCCTCCTTTTTAATTGAATGAAATGAGGAAAGGTAGGTGGTTACTAGTATCACTGTTATCACAGCTATTACCTCATTGATGCTTCGTTAAGATGAACTATAATAAATCATGAACTTAATAAAATACAGGTACAATTGAACATACTTTTTAAAAAGTCAAAATAAATTAGTAAAAAGGTTAAAAGACCACCGATAAAATCATGGTACAGATTAATAAGTGTGACGTTCAGATCATGTTCATTTTAGGTATTTTCCACCTCTACTCGTGTTTCTAGTATTCTAGCTCTGGCTTTAACCCATTAAGGTTAAATTCTCACTCCAATACTTAGCATGTGAGTTGGGACAAATTACTTAACCTAAACTTCAGTTTTCTCACCTGAGAATGGGAATAATGACAACACTGATCCCGGAGAGTCACCATGGT
>CAUYRH010162093.1:0-15961 GCA_963574655.1 Perodicticus potto
ACTGTTGCCTATGACTGTCCTCAGAGTTGGGGAGGTGTCTCTCCCAGATCAGACCCCGGCAGG
Organism: Perodicticus potto; assembly: GCA_963574655.1. Taxonomy (NCBI): domain Eukaryota; kingdom Metazoa; phylum Chordata; class Mammalia; order Primates; family Lorisidae; genus Perodicticus; species Perodicticus potto. The sequence continues at coordinate 64 of CAUYRH010162093.1, forward strand.
ATCACTCTGTTGTTGCTGGATCTTTGTAGGGAGTGACCCTGTGTAGCTCCTCTGGGACTGCCCCACCCAGGGAGTTCTGGCTGCAGGAGCAGCCCCGGAGTGTGGCACGCCCAGATCAAGCAGCGGGGCATGGGATGGGGCACCCGGTGCCCTTTGCAAAGGGAGACCATGCCTCCGACAGTCTGTGACCTGGAGGAGGGCTCCGGAGGGAGGGCATGGGTCATGCAGCCTCCTGAGTCCCTGGCCAGATGGGCTGGGCCAGTGCGGAGGCAGAGAGGGTAGAGGAGGAGGCAGGTTGTGTGGCTCCCGGAGTTCCTGGCCCAGGCAGGGAGGCAGAGGCCTGGCCAGTGTGGGCGGCAGGCGGCAGCCCAGCGTGGTGGTCCCAGAGGAGTCCCTAGCCACAGCAGGTTAGGCGACAAGACAAGGCCTGGCGGAGCCCCTGGCTGCTGCAAGCATAGGGCTGAGTCCTGGAGGGCATGGATCAGAGCCACGTGGGGGTCCCAGTGGACTTGCTGGCCGCTGCTGGTGGCAGGCCAAGGCCCAACAGTGTGCCAATCAGGGCCGCATGGGGGTCCCGGCAGAGTGGAGTTCCTGTTCGCTGTGGGCAGCGGGCCTGGGGCATGGGTGGGAGCCGGGTGGGGCACAGAGTCCCAGCGGACATCCTGGCCACTGCTGGCGGTGGGTCAAGGCCTGCTGGGGGCCACATGGGGGTCCTGGCAGATTGGAGTTCCTGGTCATGTGGGTGATGGGCCTGGGGCACAGATTGGAGCCGGGCAGGGGTCTCCGGGGTTGCTTGCCTAGGCTGGCGGGGCACAGATCAGCACCGTGTGGGAGTCCTGGCCATTTTCCTGGCCATTGCTGGCAGTGGGCTAAGGCCCAGTGGGGTGTAAATCAGGGTGCATGGGAGTCCCAGCGGAGTTCCTGGCCACTGCTGGCACAAGCCAAGGCCCAACTGGAGTCATGGCAGAGTTGCTGGCTGCTGTGGGCAGCAGGCCAAGGCCCAGTGGGGCACAGATTGGAGCCACGCGGGGGTCCTGGCGGCTCCCTGGCCTGGGGTCTTTCAGGGTCTCTGTGGGACCCCGGAGTCTCTTACCTGGTAGGCCGCCTGGTCTGGCAGATAGGGAGGGTGGGTGCTGCTCAAGTCCTCCTCCCTCAGTTTCAGCAGAAGTCAGGCTTCTGGTGTGTCAGGTAAGGGGGGAGTGGTATCCTGGAAGTCAGAATGACGGAAAACTTTAGTTCAGTTTTTCTGCCTGAAGCTTGGTTTCTGGAAGTTGCAGCTTGCCTCAGAGGTGACCTGCAGTTATCACTTCTCTCTCTTGCTCAATTGGGCAGTTTCTGGAGGTTATCTTTCCTTTTGGATAGGAGCCTCTGTCGGAAGCTGCTTCCAGTCGGCCATCTTGCCCCTCCCTCCCGCCTAGAGTAATTATTTTAAAAAGATCCTCATTGAAGGATAAACTACCAAAATATTGGAATTCATTTAATTTTGAACAAAATAAGGTAGCAAAATGAAATGTAGAGACATTTGTTTAGATACATGTAGAAATATGTATTTAAAAAGCAGCATGCTAACAACATGTTAGATCAATCATAAGTTATAGCATGTAGCAGAAATAAATAAAATGGCATTATTGGCCAACCACAGTGGCTCTCTCCTGTAATCCTCAAACTTTGGAAGGCTAATTCAGGCGGTTCACTTGAGCTCGGGAGTTTGAGACAGTGTGAACAAGAGCAAGACACCATCTCTACAAAAAATAGAAAAATTAGGGCAACGCATATAGCTCAGTGAGTAGGGCGCCAGCCCCATATACTGAGAATGGCAGGTTCAAACCCAACCCTGGCCAAACTGCAACAAAAAAAATAGCAGGGTGTCGTGGTAGGTATCTGTGGTCCCAGCTACTCAGGAAGCTGAGGCAAGAGAATTGCCTAAGCCCAAAAAGCTAGAGGTTGCTGTGAACTGTGATGCCATGGCACTCTACATAGGGTGACAAAGTGAGACTCTTGTCTCTTAAAAAAAACAAATGTAGTAAAATTAGCTGACAATTAGTTGGCAAGTGACTATAGTCCCAGCAACTTGGGCAGCTAAGGCAGGGATCACTTGATCCCAGGAGTTTGAGGCTGTATTGAGCTATAATGAAGCTACTGTACTCTTGTCTGGGTAACAGAGTGAGCTCCTGTCTCAAAAAAAAAAAAAAAGCCACTAAAAAAGGCATTATTAAGAGGGAAGCAAGAGAAATTTGTAAAGAGGGGCCAATAACATTATGGAATATAACTATTAAGATGTTTGAAGAACCAATGGAAAAGTGTTTAAAAACTCCCATGTTGGTTAACAGGCTTCTGAATGCATCACTGTGGTCCGTGGAGAAGGCTAGAAGGTGCAAGGAGATGCTATGTTAACCACTAACTAGCCTTAGAATAAAGTTGGTGTTTCTTTGTACTTTAAAATTGTTCCTATGCAGCTTATTTCATTTTTGTTCAGTCAAATAAACAAGAGGGTTTTGCATGGGGAGAAAAGATAGATGTTGTGAAGGTCAAGTTGTGATGGATTAAGTGGCGTGGGTCTCCATGGATCTTTAGTACTTAAGTTAGCATGAGCTTCCCTAACAAAACCCAGAATTTCAGTGGCTTCATGCTTGCTCAGGCAGAAGCCTAAGTGGTGTCTCTGTCAGTGTCTTGGGTGTGATCAGGGGCTGTTCACATCCCCATGCGGCTGCTTCCAGTGTACAGTTCTCACTTGCCACTGTGGCTCCTGAGCTCTTAATGCTGCTTGTCTAAATTGAGATGTGCTGTAAGTTGTAAAGTAGACACAAGATTTTGAAGGCACTGTAAAACGAAAAGAACGTAAAAGTTTCTCATCACTAATTTTTGTATTGATTACATGTTGACTAATGATATTTTAGATGAATTGGGTTAAATGTAGTATTAAAATTGATTTCAGCTCTTCTTTTTATATTTGTATTATTCATGTGGCTACTAGAAAATTTTAAATTATATGTGTGATTTTCATCATTTCTATTGGATAGTGCTGACATAGAGGAAAGGGGAAAATGAATGTGGAAAACACATCTTGAATCCTAAAGGCCTGACCCATTGATAGGAGTTGGTCACATGACCAGACGTAGATGTAAAAGGAACTGACAAATGCCTTTCCTGGATGGACAACTACTTCTTAGCAATAGCAGTGCACAGGAAAAAGATGGGTAGGGTAAATTTTTGTGTTCAGCCTATCTCTTCCTCAGAAATACTAAAAAATAAAATTAAAGAACATGCTATTCTTGGTCAGCATCTGGAGGAAATGTTAAGGGTTTGCAGGAAAATCCCAAGGGCATGACCTAACAGAGAGGAAAAGAAGATGGGAACAAAAGTGTTTATGAACGTCGTGGTACTGTCTCACCTTTCCATTTCAATCGAGGTTTCTCAGCATCAGCCTTATTGGCATTTAGGGCTGGAGAACTGGGGAACTGTCCTTTGCAGCCTCTGACACTCAACAGCATCCCTGGCCTCTACCCACTAGATGGCAGTAGCACGCCACCACTCCCCTGCCTACTGCCAAGATTTTCTCCCCATCATGTCAAAGCTCTCCTGAGAGGCATGATTACCCAGTTAAGAACCACTGATAAAAAGCACGTGCACGTGAACACACACACACACACACACACACACCATAAAAACAAAACCCAAAATACATTGCAGCACAAGAAACTAAATAAAATATAGTATTTTTATTTTAATAGTTCATGAAAATTAAAAAGAAAGCAAATAGTTCCATTAACTTCTCTGTTTAAAAAAACATTGCCTGCAGAGTTAATTTCTGCACAGAAAATCCTATTTAACACTTACTTCAGGAATATATCAACTCTAGAAAAAAAAATTCACAGTGAATGAAGTTGAAAATATTTGGCAAGGAAAGGATTAAGACAACAGGCTCAGGGCTCCTGACTAATAGCTTTCACCTAAGCCAATGGGTTAAATCAAAGTGGAGGAAAGGTTCTGCAGAGGTGTGCTTTAAGAAGTCTGCATTAATGCTTTATCAGTGGCAAATGGGCTTTCTTTAAAACTAGACCTTTATGCTCCTCCCCTTATCTTTTCTGTCCCGATAAATGGTAATCCACTGCTGAAGCCAATGGTGGAACAGTCTTTGAGGCCTCACTTTTCTCACATCTGATACATCAGCAAGTCCTGTCAGCTGTGCCTCCAGATGCCTTTTAACATTATTTTTCTAAGAAATGTTATAGTACAACCAAGTGGTTTAAATTGATCATATATTGGTAGAACTTTAGAAATTTTCTTATTTTAATTTCTTTTGCAGGTAAAGGAACTAAAATACATCCCTGCCCCCCATAAAGTTACTCCCTGATCCTAGTCCTGCTATTGGAGTTGGAACCTTAAGAGCTAAGATTCCACTTCCATTGTTTTTCCACTGTGCCTATAAACCAGACTAGTCTGCTGTGTTCTTTTACAGAATAGTAATGTGATTAGATCTTATGTCAAAGAATTTTGCAGAGTTGTTTAACCAGTTTGTTATGATCTATGGAAATGTCTTTCAACAATTTTTGTTTAAATTTCTGATCGAGATGTTTCTCTAAGCAATTATTATTTATATAAGTTGTAACTTGTCATTTTACTTGATCCTATTTATGTTAAACTTTCAGTAATTAAAGTATTTAATAGGCTCTGCTTTTTATAAAATGTTTTTGTTTGCTCCAGTGACACAGCATTGTCCTCAATTATTTCCTTTATGTTTCTTGGAGCATGATTTTTCATTAACAAAGTTTATTTAAATTTTTAGTGCAATAACCCCAAAACAAAAGAACCCAAACTAAAAGCTGCTGCCAGGATTGTCCCAGAATGGGTAGAATATGATGCTGAAATAAAACAACTACTAGATCATCTGGAAAACAAGAAGAAAAATGCAAGTAAGTCTTCATCCTGCATTGATGACTGACCCATATGTTTGTTGTATTAATATTAGAGTGGATAATATAGAGTACTCATTCCTTAGTGACACTATCAAGTGATTAATTTGGGATTTCTTTAAGTCTGTGGCATGATTGAGAACTTTATGTACACTAAGATTACAAATTTAAGACAAAGATACAGCTTTAGTTCATATCTCTATGCAGATATGACATAGATATAATATAGCATTAGCCTTCTGACATAAGATAGAGGTGAAAAATAAAAGGTATGCTGGTCTTTAAGAATACTCTGAATTTCCCAAATGTGAAAATCCAAACAAGCCCTGAAAATTAATAAAAGCCTTACGTCACTGACTAAGAATATTATCCCTATCCCCTAAATTAATCTCATACATTATACAGGTTTCTCCACATTTTCATAGTTCTAGGATCCTTAGTCATGGGCTAGAGAATGACTTAGATTATATTTGCTTTCATTCCTTATTTTAAAAATGTTGTAGTTAGCTTGGCATTTCATTACCCTACATAAATGTTCGATAAATATTTCTTGAATTTATTTTTAAAGCGGTATAAACATCTTGATTCTCTCCTTTCCCTGTCAGTGCTACCTGTCTTCCTATTCTTATCCTGAGTTCCTCTTGTGTTTCAGTCAGTATGTTAGAGGTTTTCACTAGGTTATGTTAGTTATTCCTCTCAATAATCTTTCCAATAGTACCGAATACATTTCTCATCTTCCTCAGAATTACTTTTAGGGAAGTAAAAAGTTTTAGGGAAGTTGTACTTCATCTTGACTTGATGTTTTTCTTTTTTAAAAAATGTGTTGGTATGTGAGAGGTTTAGTATTTAAAACATACCCATGTATATGTAGTAATCTAGTATGGATAAGGATACCATTTCAAGCTAAAAGAAAAAAATTAATCTGGAAGTGGAATGACATAATTCTTTTTACAGGGAGAGAAAGATAAAAGAAGACACAAAGGAGGGAGAGAAGGAAAAAAGCAAATAAAGGAAGGAAGAAGAGAAAATTACCTCACACAAAAATTTTTAAATGTACAGAACAGAGATGAAATTCTGGCCAGGCGTGGTGGCTCATGCCTATAATCCCAGCACTTTGGGAGGTCAAGGCAGGAAGATTGCTTGAAGTCAGGAGTTCAAAAACAGCCTGGGCAATATAGCAGGACCCTGTCTTTAAACAAAAAAAGACTACATATTTCTCTTATCAAATTCAGAGATAGTTAAAAGATTAATAATACCCAGCATTAGTGAAGATGTTGGCAAGTGAGCACTTTCATATAACTATACATGTATTGCTTGATGATATTTTGTGATATTAAAAAAAAGAAATATATACAGTAAGTGTATAGAGTAAGCAAATTTTGCAATATGTATAAAAACTTATGCCCTGGCTTGGCTCCTGTAGCTCAGCAGCTAGGACGCCAGCCACATACACCAGAGCTGGTGGGTTCAAATCCAGCCCAGGCCATCCAAAAAATAATGACAACTACAACCAAAAAATAAAAATAGCTGGGCATTGTAGCAGGTGCCTATAGTCCCAGTGACTTTGGAGGCTGAGGCAAAAGAATCACTTACACCCCAGAGTTTGAGGTTGCTGTGAGCTGTGATGCCACAGCACTCTACCGAGAGTAACAAAGTGATACGCTATCTCAAAAAATAAACACTTATGAAGCAGTGCCTGTGGCTCAAAGCAGTAGGGCACTGGCCCCATAAACTGGAGGTGGTGAGTTGAAACCCAGCCCCGGCCAAAAACTGCAAAAAAAAAAAAAAAAAAAAAAAAAACTTATGCCCTTTGACCCAGAATTCACTCAACAAAATTTACATTTAAAAAAGAAAAATAATGTGTATATTGATATGTTTATTATAGCATTATTTTTAAGAATGAAATAGAAATAATCTGACAATCAATAGATAATTGATTACATAAATATTGGTACAATGAAACATAGTACAGCCTTTCAACACAATGAGATAAATGTATTTATGCTGATAGCATACTTTAACTTTAAAAAAGTTACAAAACAATATTTATAATATTTATCCCATTCCCATTAAAGAAAAATAATTTGTGTATATGTGTTTGTGCATAGGTATGTGTATAAATAAGGGAGAGAAGTTCTACAAGAGGTTCTTAGTTTTCTTTATCTTAATTTTTAATTACATATCCAAGCCATATTCATTATAAACATTAGATCCATATGGAAATATAAGAATAAAATTGGAAGTCCTTTACTTACTGAAATCTAAAGAGACAGCCATTTTTAAGGATATGGTATATCTTTTATAACTCTTACATTTCTCTTATTATGTATATTGTATTTGTTTGGTAGGGCTGCTATAACACAGAACCACAAACTGGATGGCTTACACAGCAGAGATTTATTGTCTCACAGTTCTGGAAGCTATAAGTCTAAGGACAAGGAGTCCACAGGTTGATACCTTCTGAGGGTTTTGAGGGAAGGATTTGTCCTGCCTCTCTCTTTGGCTTGCAAATGGCTGCTTTCTCCCTGTGTCCCTTCACACTGTCTTCTATTCTCTGTCCTTGTCCTATAAGGACACCAGTCATATTAGGTTAGAAGCCACCTTAATGACCTCATTTTAACTTGATTACCTTTTCAAGGACCTGCCTCCAAATAAGGTCACATTTTGAGGTACTAGAGATTAGGATTTAATATGTGAATTTGGGGGGAACCAAAAATTCATATGTTTTTGAACATATGAATCGAACCCATAACATGAGTGAAATTGAGAATCTTATAATATATTTAGAGTATATATATATATATATATATATACATATATATATATATATGAAATCTTTTTAGGCCCATTTCTGGGTATTTTGTCTTTTTGCTACTATTATAAGTGGAATTTTTCTCTTCCAATGTATCTTCTTTTTGGTTGTTGCTTGTACATAAAACTTTCTGTACATGGATTTTTACTTTCCATGCTTATAGTAATACTTGCTTATAGGAATATTTCTGCTTATTCTCTTTGGTTTTTCCAAGAATGCATACATCTTACTTGCAAATAAAGATAGCTTTTCCTTTTCCTTTCTAATCCCTTTAACTATAGGAATTCTTTATATATTTTAGATATAAGTACCTTATGAGATATGTGATTTACAAAATTTTCTCCTATTTTTTAGGTTGTCTCCTCATTTTATTGATGGTGTTCTTTGCAATACCAAAGTTTCAATTTTGATGATGCTGAGTTTGTTTTCTTTTAGTGCTTTTGGTACTGTGGCTAAAAAACTACGGTTAAACCCTTAAAAAACAAGGGTTTAAGGTCATGGGTTCACTTATACATGAATTTTTTTCAATAAATATATTGGAAAAAATTTTGGAGATTTGAAACAATGTGGAAAAACTCACAGATAAACCATACTGCCTAGAAATATTTTTTAAAAAATTAAAAAACTAGGCATTTTATGAATGCATTGGTGAATGTACAAAATATATAGAGATACTAATTCATCATTTACTATCATATACATGCATAAATCTATTACAAAAAGTTAAAAATGTATCAAAATTTACCCATACTATAAGTGGCATGATTTGCAGCCAGGAGAAATGATGCGGTATTAAAGCATAACTTCATAAAGTTACCTGTACCGCATGCTATACTACTACAATAATTTCATAACTGCCACCTGTTGCTATCAAAGTGAGCTCAAGCATTGTGAGTATCCAGTTAAAATGTCATGTAATGTTAGACATCTCTGAGCAGATCACCTTTCCTGTAAATTGTGCATCTCAGTAAAAGTGAGCTCACAGTTCTAGAGAACTTTTTGTCATATTTAGCGCAATACTGTAAACTTTGACTAAAGTGCCACTAGTGATTCAAGCAGTGTTCCTAAGAAACAGAAAAAATTCATGACATTCCAAGAAAAAGTTGAATTGCCTAATATGTATGGTAGATTAAGGTCTGCAGCTGCAGTAACCCACCATCTCAACATAAATGAATCCAGTGTAATGACCACTGTAAAAAAAAAGGAAAGGAAATTAAAGAAGCCATCACCACATCTGTGTCAGCAGGCAAAAATCCTTGTTCTTTTTGCTAAATACCTTTTAATCTCCTATTTAAATGGAACTGCTATGCGAATGCAGGATCACTGTAAGAAAGGCACACCTATAGACTCTAATATGATTTTAGAAAAAGAAAAGTCATTATATGATGATTTGAAGCAACAGGAAAGTGAAGGATCTAAAGGTGAGAATTTAATAACAGTAATGGATGGTTTGATAATTTTAGGAATAGGTTAGGCTTAAAAAGTCAAAATAGGGGGGCAGGGAGAATATGGCTGACTGAAGTAAGCTTTCAACAGAAGCGCCTGTCCAGGGGAGACATAGTGGCCAGAAAGAACCCAGTAAAGCTGAAGGTCGGGATCTGAGCTGAGAGAGAAGATTGATAACTGCACGTCATCCCTGCTGAGGCAAGCTGTGATTCCAAGGAAGCAAATTTCAGGTACAAAACCCATTCCAAAGAGGACAAGTCTCCATCCCCTCCCCCAAGAAAGTAGCTTGCTGTATGATCTCTACAAGCAAGCAGTAAACTGAAGACCTCTTGTCTCACCACACGGGAGAGAGTCACTGGAGGCTGGGACTCCTTCTGCAGAGAGACCCTGCTGTGAGCCTGGGTATTCTCTTGCCTGGCATGAAAGTTGAACAAATATTTTCCGTGCCATTTTTAACTCCCAGTCCACCCTTACCCCCTCACCTCGTGATCTAGAAGCCCAATCCCTGCAGATACTGGAAAGTCCATAGTTCTTTGCTAAGACTGGGCATTGCATGGGTCGCAGCAGCGAATTAAGTAGCAATGCAGAAAGGCACAGCAGGGAGGGTGTCTGGCCTGGATTTGCAATTGTGCAAACCAGAAGCAGACAGAGGTACCTGCTACTCAGCATCAGTGATAGTAGAGTGAGCGTGCCAGGCAGCGGATGGAGTTACCTGCTACTCAGCATCAGCAATAGAGCGGGTGCGCCCGGGTCAGATTTCAGAAAGACACCTCCCCAATTCTGTGGATTGCCAGAGGTAACCAAAGCTCACCCTGAAGGGGTATCAAAGGAACATTGCGGCTGGGGCAGAGGCGTGGCCTTGGAAGGAGAAAAACATTTGCTGCTTTGTTAACCTCTGGCTTACAACAAACTCGGGTGAAATACTCCCCAGTTTCCATTGAGCACCTGAGGTAGTCAGGCTTCAGCTCCCCTGCCGGCTGGTGGCTGAGTGTGGCGGCCTGGGCAAGGAGGCATTAACTCCCCTTTGATTCTAGCAGGTGCAAATCCCTGGTGCATTTGCTCATTGGAGGGAACTCGGCTACAGCCCCACAGGATTACCAAAGACTAGACATGATGGAGGTGCAAAGTGGGGACAGAGGCACCAGCCCCTCTGGACTGTTTTGCTAGGCGGGCCTTTCTGCTCCATGGAGCACCGGAGCGAGTCACACTTGAGCTTCCAGTCGACCCCTGCTGTCTAGTTGCTGGAGACCTTTTCAATTCTCCCACTTCACCTCCATTAGTGCTGACCAGGGCAATTGGTTTGGAGCTCTTGACCTGGGCCATCACCCAGGGACCCTCCAAGGTTGTGCCCTGGTCACGTTGAAGTGAGAGGGTCTGATTCTCCTTTCAGTTGTTGTTTGTGGGGTGGGGGGCAAGGTGTCTTAGTTGATTGTATTTCTCCACAACTGAGATTCTGAGATTTCAGCCGAAAGCCACTGATTCACTAGGTTTGGACAGAGACTAGCTGAATAAAAAACAGAGCCACCTGGCCCCATCACATCAAGCAGGTCCCCAGAGACTCACACTGCAGTACTGAACAGGACCTTTGTAAAGTTTTAGGGGAAAAGCCATAGTCACCAATCCCAGCTTTTTGGCAAAGGGCTGGTTAATTACAACTCCAGGAGCCCTCAATCCAATTTCACCTTACCAGCTTTTCTAGCCAAACAGTGAAAAATAATCATGGGACAGAATCAGCAGAAAAATTCTGGCAGTATGAATAATCAGAGTAGATCAACTCCCCAAAGAAATGACAAAGGAGACATAACAGAAGATCCCATTCATAAACAAATGGCTGAGATGTCAGAAATCGAGTTCAAAATTTGGATGGCAAATAAGATTAATATAATTGAAGTAAAGGTGGAACTAGAAATTCAAGGAGTAATTCAGAAGTTGTCTTAAGTATTCAATGAATTCAAAGACAAAATCTCCAAAGATATTGACACATTGAGGCAACAATTTGCAGCCCTCAAAGATCTGAAAAATACAGAAGAATCCCTCAGGAACAGAATGGAGCAGGCAAAAGAAAGGATCTCTGACACTAAAGACAAAGCTTTTGAACACTCCCAAATGCTCAAAGAGGCAAAGAAGTGGAAAGCAAAAGTGGATCATACCCTGAGAGAGTTATGGGACCACTCTAAAAGAGCAAACATTGGCCTTATAGGAATTCCTGAAGGTGAAGATGTTCCTAAAGGCACAGATGCTGTACTCCAAAATATAATCTAAGAGAACTTCCCAAGCATGGCAAGAGATACTGAAACTCACATAGAAGACAGTTTCAGAACCACAGCATGACTCCATCCAAACAAGGCATCTCTTAGACACATTGTAATTAACTTTGCCAAAGTTAATACAAAGGAGAAAATTCTGCAAGCAGCCAGACGTAAGAAAATCATAACCTACAGGGGAAGAATATTAAAATGACTACAGATTCTCTCAGCTGAAAATTTTCAACCCAGAAGAGGATGGTCATCAACCTTCAGTCTCCTAAAACAAAACAACTTTCAGCTTAGGATCCTGTATCCAGCTAAACTTGAGTTTCGTTTATGATGGAGAAATCAAATACTTTAATGACATACACATGTTGAAGAAATTTGCCATAACTAAACCAGCTCTCCAGGATATTCTCAGACCCATCCTCCATAACAACTAGCATAATGCTCTACCACCAAGGTAAACTCACTCATAAATTTTTGATCAAAACCCAAATTCCACAGTGGTGAAAAGATTAAAAACTTCTACTGGACTTTCAAAAAACTTTACACCAAAAACACTACCAGCTTATCAATTCTCTCAATTAATGTGAATGATTTAAATTGTCCTCTACAGAGGCACAGGTTGGCTGACTGGATACATAAACTCAGACTGGATATCTGTTGCCCACAAGAATCTCATCATACCTTAAAGGATAAAAATAGACTCAGTGCAAAGGGATGGACATCTATAATTCAGGCAAACAGAAATCAGGAAAAAACAAGGGTTTAAATGTTATTCGCAGATTCAATAGGCTTTAAGCCAACAAAGGTAAGCAAAGACAAAGATGGTCACTTCATATTTGTCAGGGGAAACACTCAACATGAAGAGATTTCAATGATTAACATTTATGTGCCCAACCAGAATGCTCCTCAATTTATAAAGGACACCTTAACAGACATGAATAATACCATAATAGTCCAGTATCATAATAGTCAGAGATTTTAACACTCCTTTGCCAGTGTTGGATAGATCCTCCAACAATAAACTAAGCAAAAAAATATTGAACTTAAACTTGACCTTACAACAAACGGACTTAACAGACACCTACAGAACATTTAATCCCAACAAAACTGAATACACGTTCTTCTCATCAACCCATGGAACATCCTCCAAAATTGATCACATCTTTGGTCACAAGTCTAACCTTAGCAAATTTAAAAGAACAGAAATTATTCCTTGTATTTTCTAAGACAATCACAGAATTAAAGTTGAACTCAAAAACAACAGGAATCTTCATACTCATACAAAGACATGGAAACTAAATAATCTCATGCTGAATGATAGCTGGGTATAGATGAGAGTAAGAAGGAAATTACCAAATTTCTGGAACTAAACAATAATGAAGACATGAATTATCAGAACCTGTGGGATACTGCAAAGACAGTCCTAACAGGGAAATTGATACCATTGCAAGCCTTCCTCAAGAGAACAGAAAGAGAGGAAGTCAGCAACTTAATGGGACATCTCAAGCAACTGGAAAAGGAAGAACATTCCAACCCCAAACCCAGCAGAAGAAAATAAATAATGAAAATTAGAGAAGAATTAAATGAAGTTGAAAACAAAAGAATCATTCAAAAGATTGATGAATCAAAAAGTTGGCTTTTTGAAAAGATTAACAAAATTGATAAACCTTTGGCTAACCTAACCCGAACAGAAAAGTAAACCCCCAATTTCATCAATCAGAAATGATAAAGAAGAAATAACAACAGATACCTCAGAAATTCAAAAAATCCTTAATGAATACTATAAAAAATTCTAAGAAATATGAAAATCTAAAGGACATAGACCAATACTTAGAAGCATGCCACCTTTCTACACTCAGCCAGAAAGAATTGGAAATGTTGAATAGACCTATATCAAGTACTGAAATAGCATCAGCGGTACAAAATCTCCCCAAAAACGTCTGGGACCAGATGCCTTCACATCAGAATTGTACCAAACCTTTAAAGAGGAACTGTACCTATATTATATAACCTTTTCAAAAAATAGAAAAAGAAGGAATACTTCCCAACACATTCTATGAAGCGAATATCAGCCTGATCCCCAAAACAGGAAAAAAACCAAAAGAAAAGGAAATAGGCCAATATCTTTAATGAATATAGATGCAAAAATATTCAATAAGATCCCAGCAAACAGAATCCAGCAACCCATCAAACAAATTATACACCATGTCCAAGTAGGTTTTATCCCAGGGTCTCAAGGTTGGTTCAATAAATGTAAATCTATAAATATAATACATCACATAAACAAAATAAAAAACAAAGACCATATGATTCTCTCAATTGATGCAGAAAAAACTTTTGATAATATCCAGCATTATAACACTTAAGAAAATAGGTAAAGAAAGGACATTTCTTAAACTGATAAGGCCATCTACAGCAAACTCATAGCCAATATCATATTGATTGGAGTAAAATTGAAAACATTTCTACTCAGATCAGGAACCAGGCAAGGTTGCCCATTGTCTCAACTGCTTTTTAACATTGTAATGGAAGTCTTAGCCATCGCAATCAGGCAAGAAAAGGCAATCAAGGGTATCCAAAAAGGGTTAGAGGAGATCAAACTTTTACTCTTTGCAGATATGATTTTATACCTGGAAAAACCCTATGGACTCAACTACAAAACTCTTAGAAGTGATCAAGGAATACAAAAACGTCTCAGGATACACAATCAATATTCGCAAATCAGTAGCTTTTATATATACCAACAATAGTCTAGCTGAAAAAACAGTCAGGGACTCTGTTCCTTTTACAGTAGTGCCAAAGAAGATATAATATTTGGGAATTTACCTACAAAGGACATGAAAGATCTCTATAAAGAGAACTATTAAACTCCAAGAAAAGAAATAGCTGATAATGTTAACAAATGAAAAAACATACCATGCTCATGGCTGGGAAGAATCAACATTGTTAAAATGTCCATACTACCCAAAGCAATATACAGATTTAATGCAATCCCTATTAAAGCACCACTGTCATATTTTAAAGATCTAGAAAAAATAGTACGTCATTTTATATGGAATCAGAAAAAACCTCAGATAGCCAAGACATTACTCAGAAATAAAAACAAATCAGGAGGAATCACACTACTAGACTTCAGACTATACTATAAATCTATAGTGATCAAAACAGCATGGTACTGGCACAAAAGTAGAGAGAGCTGTATGGAACAGAATAGACAACCAAGAGATGAACCCAGCCTCTTATCATCATTTGATTTTTGATGAGCCTATCAAAAACATAAACTGAGGGAAAGAGTCCCTATTTAACAAATGGTGCTGTGTGAATTGTATGACAACTTGTAGAACTCTGAAACTAGACCCACACTTTTCACCATTAACAAAAATTGACTCTCACTGGATAAAAGATTTAAATTTAAGACATGAAACTATAAAGATACTTGGAGAGAGTGCAGAGGAAACATTTGAAGAAATTGGCCTGGGAGATTACTTTATGAGGAGGACCCACCGGCAATTGAAGCAACACCAAAAATACATTACTGGGATCTGATCAAACTAAAAAGCTTCTGCACAGCCAAGAACACAAAAAATAAAGCAAGCAGGCAGCCCTCAGAATGGGAGAAGATATTTGCAGTTTATGTTTCTGATAAAGGTTTTATAATGAGAATCCACAGAGAATGCAAAGTTATTAATAAGAAAAGAACAAGTGGGCAGCGCCTGTGGCTCAAAGGAGTAGGGCACTTGCCCCATATGCTGGAGGTGGCGGGTTCAAACCCAGCCCCGGCCAAAAAAAAACAGAAAAAAGAAAAGAACAAATGACACTCGGTGCCTGTAGCTCAAGTGGCTAAGGCTCTAGCCACATACACCAGAGCTGGTGAGTTCAAATCTAGCCCAGGCCTGCCATACAACAATGACAACTACAACCAAAACATAGCTGGATGTTGTGGCTGGCACCTGTAGTCCCAGCTACTTAGCTGAGGCAAGAGAATCGCTTAAGCCCAGGAGTTGGAGATTGCTGTGAGCTGTGATGCCATGGCACTCTACCCAGGGCAACAGCTTGAGGCTCTGTCTCAAAAAAAAAAAAAAAAGAAAAAGAAAGCGCCTGTAGTCCCAGCTACTCGGGAGACTGAGGCAAGAGAATCACCTAAGCCCAGGAGTTGAAGGTTGCTGTGAGCTGTGTGACTGCAAGACACTCTACCTAGGGCAATAAAGTGAGACTCTGTCTCTACAAAAAAAAAAAAGAAAGAAAGAGAAAAGAAAAGAACAAGTGATCCCATTTTATTGTGAGCAAGAGACTTCTCTAAACAAGACAGGCACAGAACAGAAGCTTCTCTGAAGAAGACAGGCACATGGCCTACAGACACATGAAAAAATGCTCATCATCTTTAATCATCAGAGAAATGCAAATCAAAACCACCTTGACATATCATCTAACTCCTGTAAGAGTAGCCCAGATTAACAAAATCTTCAAACTAC
>CAUYRH010162095.1:0-11735 GCA_963574655.1 Perodicticus potto
AGTTAGATGTCTGACTTACAATCAGCTCCCATCGTTTGGATGTGTGAGGTTGAGTCCTGTGGTACAATCAGGTCCCAACGTTTGGATGTGTGAGGTTGAGTCCTGTGGTACAATCAGTTCCCAACGTTTGGATGTGTGAGGTAGAGTCCTGTGGTACAATCAGGTCCCAACGTTTGGATGTGTGAGGTAGAGTCCTGTTGTAATGGTGCCCCACACGCAGAAAGTGTGCCATGTACCCACAATGAGGAATTTGGAATCTATCACTTGGGTGACGGAGCTGCAGCAGACAAGTGAGGTGTCCTGCACTAGGCACCCTCTGCCCCCCTCAGATTCTGCCTCAGCTGTGCTGACAGCCCCACACACTGACAGCATCCCTCCCCAAAGGCCACCGCATGGCTGGTTTTCTGCTCTAGGTGAGGCCTGGAGAGCTCACTTGCCCAGCGTGCACGACAGCCCCAAATGCAGGGAGGTTAATGTCCCCGGCACGACCCTCAGAGAGAATGTCAAACTGCTCGACAAATACGTGTTGGGTGGATGAGGAGATGCATGCCCACAGAACTCAGGAGAGAAGGCCGGGGGGATAGGTTTGGAAGCTGGCATCACAGCAGTAGCAGTGGAAATCATTTCATGAGACGGTTTGCCCAGTGGGAGCGGGTAGAAGTGAGAACTGGGGCCTGACAGCCCACTGAGTAGGTGCTCGGGACACCTATTCTCCTGGGGGCCACTCCGGAGGCCTTCTACCCTGGTCCTCAGAGCCCCAGTCACCCGCAGCAGTAACCAGCTCAGTGACGGTCTTCATGGCTTGTCCTCCTCCCCTGCCCGGCTCTTCTTGCTCCTGGACTCCTGCCTGCCAGTATCAACTCCTACATAAACTCCCGAACCCAAGTCTCAGTCCCTGCTTTCATCCCAAACAGGAGCTGCTGGAGACTGTGACAGAGCAAACAAGAGGAGAAGCAGGTTGAGGGGCAGCTGGTACCTTAATCGCCATGTTTACTGTGAGCAGCCCACAGGCCCTCAGGGGTTACGACCTCTGCTCAATCTATGGACCTTTTCCCGTGCTGCTGTCGCCGCCCTCCCCTTGACGTGCTTCACTGACATGATACCGCCCTGGGTTTCCTTCTACCTGCTGGATATGACTTTCAGTGTCTGTAGAATGAAGTTGCCAGTGGTGAGGCTGGGTGATGGGTGCATAGCAGGCTGTGGAAGTATTTTATACTTCCCTGTGTTTTACACTTTACCAAATGCTTTTTTAGAACGACTTTTTTTTCTTTTTTCTTTTCTTTTTGAGACAGAGCCTCAAGCTGTCACCCTGGATGGAGTGCTGTGGCATTATAGCTCACAGCAACCTCCAATTCCTGGGCTCAAGCGAGTCTCCTGCCTCCGCCTCCCAAGTAGCTGGGACTACAGGCGCCTGCCACAATGCCCAGCTATTTTTTGGTTGCAGCAGTCATTGTCAGGCCTGGGCTGGATTCAAACCCACCAGCTCAGGTGTACGTGGCTGGTGCCTTAGTCGCTTGAGCCACAGGTGCCGAGCCTAAGAACAACTTTTAAATTGGGTTTCTCTCCACGTCTCTTCTCCATCTCCCCAGTGGTTGTCAAATGTGTGTGAAAGCTTCCGTCAGCGTTGCCAGGGCATCTTGTTAAGGGTGTGCTCCGCACCGAACCTGACCCCCTGCTGTTTGTCGGAGTTCACCTGGCCCCCGTTCTCCCTGTGCTTACCCTGCTCCGGCCACGCCGCCCTTGCTTCTCTTCCTCCAATGCACTAGTAAGTTCTCTAGGCCTCTGTGACCTTTGTGCTTGCATTGCCACAGATAACAGATGCCACTACATGATGTCTACTCAAATGTCACCCTTACAGCAGTCACTCGAAAATAGTGTGCATGCACACATACACACACACACACACACACACACACACACACACAATCACACTGACCTCTTTGATTTTCTGCATAAAATCTATCACTATCTAAAAATATCTGGTTTATTTATTTGTTTCCTTGGATTTTGCCCACCAGCTCCTATTGGCCAGCACTCCCAGAAGGTGAGTGCCTATTTACTGCTCTATCACGAATCCTGGGATATGCAAACTGCTCAACAAATACGTGTTGGGTGGATGAGGAGGTGCATGCCCACAGAACTCAGGAGAGAAGGCCGGGGGGATAGGTTTGGAAGCTGGCATCACAGCAGTAACAGTGGAAATCATTTCATGAGACGTTTTGCCCAGTGGGAGTGGGTAGAAGTGAGGAAGACCAGAATAGAATCCAGGAGATCATTTACAGAGTGGAAAAAGGAAAAGGAGCCTGAGGAGGAAACCAACAGGAGCAGCCAGAGAGACTGGACAGGCGCTGGAGGGAGAATGCCACCGAAACCAGGACAGAAGAGAGTTCCGAAAGAGGCAGTGCTGGACAGTCCCAGCCAAGATGAAATTGGACAGAAAAGTATCCATTGGATTCTCATCACTAGAAAGTCGCCAGTTAACATCTAGTTTCAGTAAAATGAGGGGTAACTGGCAAGAAAGTACTTGCATAAATAACCCAGCCTCCTGCCATTTGGAGGGACAATTCTGATGCTCCTGGGAGGGTATAACAAACTCAAAAGTACACTCTTCCTGTTCCTGTTCCATGTTCTCCACTCCCTTCTCCCTACTGCTTCCTGCTCCCTGAGATCCCCTCCCACATAAACTGTTAACATTCCAATCCTGTCTCGGGCTCTGCTGTCAGGGAAATCCAAACGAGAATAGACTAACTAGCTGCAGTTCTCCTCTCTCTGTTTTTCACAGGGGGAACAAGACTTTCCCTTATTTTATCATCCAAAGCTGGTTTGTGTGCCTATGTCTAAGCTAATCAGAACCACAAGGGCTTGGTTTAGACCAGTCCTGCTTCGTTCCCTGGGGCTGAGCATGACATCCACTGGGGAGATCGAGCTAGGTCTGGTGTCCATCTCCAAACCACCACAGCCGCCATGACTAATGAGTGGACCCCTCATAAGGGGGGCACATCTCGACCCCTGCACATATGCCCACCTGCATCGACCACAGCTAGGGACAGGTGTACATTTGGTTCCTGCCCCCACTCTGCAGGGCACTAGGCTAGGTGCTGGGGGCCAGAATGCAAAGACTATCACAGAATTCCTGACCTAAAGGGGGTATGGTCTAAGACGTGTTACCCCCACATGTCTGTACAGGTAGTCCCCGAGGTGCCGACAAGATAAGTTCTGTAGGTTTTTTTCTGAAGTAGAATGTTTTATGGGTAAGTGAGAAGAGGTACATTTACCTATTACCTGTAATAGTCTCCGTTTCTAGGCACAAGTCATGTGTCAATCAGATGTTTGTAACTCTGAGACTGTCTGCAATGCGAAAGCACGGAGGATGGCACATTTGATTCTTGCTCAGAGGGAAGAGTTAGTCAGGAAGTCAGGACAGACTAGGTGAAGAAACAAACAACCCTTCTCATGCATGTGCCCACACTACATAGCACTCCATGGCATCGTGCTTGTTCTAGAACCCACTAGGCTAAATTATTGTAGAGGGTTTCACTGTGTTGCCCAGGCTGGTCTCAAATCCTGGAGCAGACTTTATCTGGATGTCGCCCACCACTGAGACAGAGGGGAGGAGAGCCGAGAAGGGTTTTGAATTAGCAATTGAATTCTTGGCCCAGAAGTGAAATGTAGGCCTTCCACTCACAAACCTGTTGGCTAAAACTGGTCACATGTCCCCAGCCAACTACAGAGAGCCAGGAGGACAGAAGGCAAAGAGGCAGAGATATTTAGTGAGCAGTGGAAAGACTTCCAGAAACCATCAAGGAAGAATGACATTTGAACTGAGCTTTGAAAGATATTTTAGTCTTCAATAGATGAAGTCAAAGGCCAAGGAGGAGGACCCGCCAGATAATTATATAAGAGAAGTCATGGCGACATGAAAGTGCCGGCTGCTATGACCAAAGTCAGGCTTTGTGAAGGGCTGGGGATTGGACAGGCATCTAGACTAGACAGGAAGGCTGAGCCTAAACTGCGAAGGCCTCTGAATGGCGTGATGAGGGTTTTATACTCCACTAGATTATTAGCAACAGGGAGCTCCTGGGGGCTTTTTAAGCAGGAAAGTAACATGATTTGATTTGTATTTTAGGAAGGTAACTTTGGCAGCAGAATGGGAAGAGGATTGGAAGGGAGAGAGACCAAAGGCTGGGAGACTCTAAGACGTTGGCACAATAGTCCAGGCAAGCAAGAAGGAGGAAGTGAAATGAAGGAAGGGCAGGGAAGATGCCAAGGACAAGATAGGTGAGAGAGACATTTTCCCATCTAGAAAGGATCACTGCCTCTTCCCACACACACACACTTACACAGAAATATTCAAACGGGTACGAGAGTAGAGTTTAACAACCCCCACGGACCATCACCCAGCTTCGTTATCCACACGTGACCAATTTTACTTCATCTATACCCCTCACTTTGCTCCACTAAATGATTTGTTGTCTTTCAACTCCTACTAAATTATTTTCAAGAAAATCTCAATTACTACATCATGTAATGTGTAATTTCTTCAGTTTGTGTTCCAAAAGGTAAAAACTTCTTTGTAATATAACTACGATGTCCTTATCACCCTAAAAATTAACAATGATTACCTTTTGGGGGGCAGGGTCTCACTCTGCGCCCCAGACTAGAGAACAGTGGTCATCACAACTCACTGCAACCTCAAACTACTGGGCTCAAGACATCCTCCTGCCTCGGCCTCCTGAGGAAGCAGGACTATAGGTACCTATCACCACACTAGGCTAATTTTTTGTAAAGGGTTTCACTATGTTGCCCAGGCTGGTCTCAAACTCCTGGACTCCAGCAATCTTCCTACCTTGGCCTCCCAAATGCTGGGATTATAAGCATGAGCTACTGTGTCTGGCCAACAATGATTACTTAATGTTATTAAATACCCAGTCAATCTCAAAATTTTGGCCAGGGAGCCATGGCTCATGCCTGTAACTAGCACTCTGGGAGGCCAAGGTAGGAGGACAACTTGAACTTAGGAGTTTGAGACCAGTCTCAGCAAGAGCAAGACCTGATTTCTTCTGAAAATAGAAAAATTAGCTGGGCGTTGTGGCACATGCCTATAGTCCCTCCCTACTTGGGAGGCTGAGGCAGGAGGATTGTTTGAACCCAGGAGTTTGAGGCTGATACCATGCCTGTACTCTAGCCTGGGCAACTTTGTTTTGAGACTCTGTCTCAAAAACAAAAACAAAAACCCACAAATTTTTCCTGATTTCCTCTTTTATTTTTTCCCAGTTTGATTTAGTATCTAAACAAGGTCCTCTCATTTCTCACTCTCTCATCATTTGCTCATGGAGGATCCTGGGTCATTCGTCACATAGAATTTCCCAAATTCTGGATTTTGCCGATGGAATCCCACATCCACATTTACCATGCTTGTTGTGCTCCCGCATTCCCTGTAAACTGTTTGTAGCGGAAAGCAGAGGTGTGAGAAGGAAAGGGGAAGGGAACCATTATTTATTAACACCTACTGTGTGCCAGGCATTATGTGGGTTCTTTTATAAATGTGACCTCATTTAATCCTCACTGCCACCCTCTGAGCTGAGTATTTTTTAAATCATTGTTTTTACAGATGAGGAAACTGAGCAAACTGGGACTTGGGGAGACTGAGGAACCTGTCCAATCTCACAAAGTCAGAAAATGAAAGAAGCAGGGCTGAAGCCAGATCCTGTTTGACCCCAAAACCCCTTACCTTTCCACTGCACTGCACTGCCTCACAGCAAGAAGGGACTCAGCACGTGAGCTCCAGTGCCAGGAAGGAAACCTGGCTATCCTAAGTCCTGGGACAGCTTCGGTATTAACAAAAGATATTGTGACTTCACATGTGCCAGGTACCTTACCTGTATCTCAAGGACCTGAATAATAGATGTCTTACCATCCCCATCTTACAGGTGGAGAAACTGAGGTTCAGAAGGGTGAGTGACTTACCCCGAAGAGTGCAGTTGGAGAGCAGAGCCAAGTACCACCTGCAGGCGTGTCTGACCGTGGAGCCCATGCTTTGCACCACTGTCCTGGGTGGCCTCCCCTCACAGATGGCTCCTCATCCGTGGGTGGCCATGGGTGCAGAGCTGGGAAGCAGCAGACAGCTCTTCTGACAGGAGTACTAGAGAGTGACCTCTCCCTGCTAGCCTAGAGGGGATCCCCTCCTTTCTGCCCTGTTCCCCAACTAGGGGCAGCATACACCCAGCCCACAGCAGTGAGGCGGTGAGGGAGGGCGGCCAACCAGCCCTGTCAATCTGGTGGCATGGACTCCCTCCTAGAGCTTTCTCAGGAGGCCCCACTTCCCACTGCAGTGGGGCAAGGACTCGAGAGGAGGACACTCAACGGGGAGACAGAGGCAGCGCTCCCCATGAGCAGCTCTTCCTCCCCAAACCAGTCATGGACAATTGGAGAGGAAAACTGGGACATTCTCCCCTACCAGGATATTTTGTATGCTTTGCACTGACTGCTGCGTTTCCTTCATCTAAAAGCTCTAAAATTTCAAATAAAAAGGTACAATGAAAGCAGCAGCAGGATAAATAGCCACAGTGATCTGAGCTGAAGCCCTGGAAGCTTTATTCACATCTTTAGAAAAACTCTGAAGGCTCCTCGTAGCAGCTGCAGTACAAAGCCTCACACTTTAATTCTAAGGCTGCCAGAAATAGGTCTGTCAGGCCTGAAATATCACTGCATTTCATTACTCTTAAATGTGCATTACCATCTCTGCTTCATTACCAGCTGGGGGGTACTCTCCAGAGCTATCTGGGGGATCTGGGAAGGGCAGAGTTGAGGCCAGAACACCAGGATGGGAGTGGAGACCTAGTGAGCTTAAAGATTTGACAGACCCACAGGAGTGGAGGATCCTGTTATTAACATGTACCCAGCAGGAGAACGCAGGCACTTAGAGAGTCTGATGTCACTGGCTTGGGTGGTGGAGCCAGGAGGACAGGAAGATGCAGAGGCAGAACTACAGGGGTGATGGTGAGGACAGTTGTTGAGCAAAGAAGGGGGCTGCGGAAGCCTCGGGGGGGGGGGGGAAGGGTGCCAAGGCCTTCACACCCAGCAGCAGGTAGGGACCTCAAAGGCAAATTAGGTCATCAAGGCCTAGAGAAATCACAGGCACAAAGCAGCCAGTGCGGAAGCTTGGAGGGAGATGGCTGCTGGAGGTTGGGAAGTTTGAAGCCAGGAGCAATCTGCATGTTTATAATAAAACTGACACTCGGGGCAGCTCTGAATAATTCAGCAGGCACTGTGATCTCCTTACAGTGCGTGTCCCTGGGGTACAAATGGAAAGGGGCTGGCGCCGGCTGCCATCGCCTGGCTCTCTGAAAGGGCGTGACAGATGGGCTGACGCTGGCCACCACCCAGTCACGCTTCGCACGGTGATTGGTTTTCAAAGGAGAACAGGGTTTGTGAATGGAGCCAGCTTGTTGCTTGCCGCCTTCAAATGGTTGCTGCTGGGTCGCGTGGCCAGCTGGGCCCCCTTGTGAGTGGAGCATCACCAGTGGGTGGTGACCAAGCCAGAGACGACGACTCCTCCCCTCCCTTCCCACTGCTGAGCCCCTGACCCTTCCCTCTGCTCTAACCCTGCATCCGCTAGATGTTAAGTTCAGGTGTCAATTCGTCAATAAAAACACAAAAAGTGAGAACAAGATGGGAGTTTCTTTTTTCTTCACGTGAAGAAATCCAGAGATAATCAGTACGGACCTAGTTTGTCAATCTCACCACCATCGGGGACCCCTTGCATCTTCTGCTCTGCCATCGTCAGCGTGCTGCTCCTGGGCCAACATGACTCAAGTTCCACCTTGGGTCTACAGTCCAACCATCAGGAAAAAAGAAGAGGGGACGAAGGTACCCAGGGGACGTGCTAGCCATTGAGATTTCCCAGAAGTTGCCACGCAGAAGGTTACACTTAGTGGATGACAACTAAGTTACATGGCCACATTGAGTTGCAGGAGAAATTGGGAAATGTACTGCTTGTTTTGTATGGCCATTTGTTTGTTGGGAGACAATTCGTCATGCTTCTATTCCACGTCTATGCATTTACAAGTGAGGCATTGACTGTTCTTTGTTCCAGATTACCATTTCCAGAATATAGTGAGTGGCCTCGTAAGATATGTAGTGTCTCCCTTTAGAACAAAGGGCAGGCACACTGCCCACTATAAAATATACGTGGTCCAGCAGGGCATGGTGGTGCACCCCTGTAATTCCAGCTGCTTGGGAGACTGAATGGGAGGATGGCTTGAGCTCAGGAGTTCGAGGCTGCAGTGAGCTATAATCATGCCACTGTACTCCAGCCTGGGCAACAAAGTGAAATCTCATCTCTAAAAATAATAATAATTATTTTTATTATATAAGTTCAAGTTTCCTGTCCTGAAATGCCCTGCACTGCCCACCCCAGGCATCATCTGGCCCTCTCTGTGAAGCCCTGTGAGAACTGGGGCTGATACTCCTGCTGCTGCTATTGCTGTGGGTAATCTCAGCTTCTACCAGCCGCCATGACACTGGTGGGTCAATCTGTTAGTTTGTAAGTAGGATGAAATGTCAGATCCTTCATAGTTGCTGCCAGTGTTCAGCTAAGAATCAGGGCTTCTGCTGTGGTTACTAGAAATCTGCTATAGGCTTCCCCCTAGGTTCTTGAGCTGCCGCTACAGTATATCTAGGTATCTGTGCCCCTCACACAACCAACAGAAGGGAGCACCTTTAGTTGAAACTCCAGCCACTTCCAGAATTCCAGCAGGCCTTGAAATGCCTAGAAACAGGAGGGCTCATGTGCCCTTATCACCTCTGAGTGTTCTCTAGGGAACCCCATGGACTTCCTGCCTCTGTCCAGGCAGATCCAGTGGGCCTTGTATCTGGATTTTTAGCAGGTGCTACCAGAACCAGCAAGCAGACCTAGCAAGAATACCTTCATAGAACTCTCAAGAAACAGGGCTCATGCTATTTCCTAGGCCCCAGGACAGGGAGTTCAGTCCAGTGTCAGGGACTTCACTTCCTGCCTCATTGCCAAGGGGAAAGACCCTACACAATGAGATCTGGATTACATACTAAGAGGCTTCAAAACATACATACATACATACATACATACATACATACATACATACATACATGAAAGGCTTCAAGGCCTAAAACAATGTGATGCCCCAGACTGGATCCTGGAACATAAAAGGACATGAATAGAAAAGTGTGAAATCCAAATATAGTCTGTAGTTTGGTTAATAGTATAGTTCTAAGGTTAATTTCTTCATTTTGATAAATGTATCCTGGTCAGGTAAGATGTTAACTTTGGGGGAAGCTGGGGGAATAGTACAGGAACTCTTTATTCTTTTTTGGGGGGGTGGGGGTGGGAGAGGACAGACAGAGTTACTTTGTAGCCCTTGGTAGAGTGCCATGGGATCATAGCACACAGCAACCTCAAATTTTGGGGCTCAAGTGATTCTCTTGTTTTTGCCTCTGAAGTAGCTGCGACTACAGTCACCCACCACAATACCCAGTTTTAGAAATGGAGTCTTACTCTTGATCAGACTGATCTGGAACTCCTGAGCTCAGATAATCCGCCCGCCTCGGCCTCCCAAAGTGCTGGGATTACAAGCATGAGCCACTGCACCCAGCAAGAACTCTCTATTGTAGAAACTTTTATGTACATCGAAAATTTTTCCAAAATAAAAAGTATATTGGCTCGGCGCCTGTGGCTCAACAGGCTAAGGCGCCAACCACATACACCTGAGCTGGTGGGTTCCAATCCAGCCTGGGCCCGCCAAACAACAATGACGGCTGCAACCAAAAAATGGCCGGGCGTTGTGGCGGGCGCCTGTAGTCCCAGCTACTTGGGAGGCGGAGGCTAGAGACTTGCTTGAGCCCAGGAATTGAAGGTTGCTGTGAGCTGTGATGCCATGGCACTCTATCCAGGGTGACAGCTTGAGGCTCTGTCTCAAAAATAAATAAATAAATAAAAAAAAATAAAATAAGTATATTAAAATTAAACAGAGTGAGAATTTATCTTAATAAATAAGTAAATCGAAACTAAAAGATTTCAATGTCAGGCACGGTGGCTCATGCCTATAATCCTAGCACTCTGGGATTACCAGAGCTCACGGGTTCACGACCAGCCTAAGCCAGAGCAAGACCTCGTCTTAAAAATAGTTGGGCATTGTGGCAGGTGCCTGTAGTCCCTGCTACTCAGGAGGCTGAGGCAAGAGAATTGCTTGAGCTCACGAGTTTGAGATTGCTGTGAGCTGTGATGCCATAGCACTCTACCTAGGGTGACAAAAAAAAAGACTTCAATACCTAAGCTCAAGATTTAAGAGGCAGGAAAAGAAAGAAAGCATAAGTTTAAACAGAAGGTAAAGTAGCAAGAAGAAAGGTTATGTGTCTAATTCTTAAGAATATGAAGACCTTCACTTTATTCATTCATGCACTCAACAAAGATTTATTTATTTTATTTTATTTTTTTTGAGACAGAGCCTCAAGCTGTCACCCTGGGTAGAGTGCTGTGGCATCACAGCTCACAGCAACCTCTAATTCCCAGGCTCAAGCGAGTCTCTTGCCTCCGCCTCCCAAGTAGCTGGGACTACAGGCGCCCGCCACAAAGCCCGACCATTTTTTGGTTGCAGCCATCATTGTTGTTCGGCGGGCCCGGGCTGGATTCGAACCCGTCAGCTCAGGTGTACGTGGCTGGCGCCTTAGCCCGTTGAGCCACAGGCACCGAGCCTTTTTTACCTTTTTTTTGAGACAGTCTCACTATGTCGCCCTTGGTAGAGTGCCCTGACATCACCCAGCTCACAGCAACCTCCAACTCCTGGGCTCAAGCGAGTCTCCTGCCTCTGCCTCCCAAGCAGCTGGGACCACAAGTGCCCGCCACAACACCCAGCCATTTCTTTGGTTTCTTAGGCGATTCTCTTGCCTCAGCCTCCCTAGTAGCTGGGACTACAGGCGCCCGCCACAACGCCCGGCTATTTTTTTGTTGCAATTTGGCTGGGGCTGGGTTTGAACCTGCCACCCTCAGTCTATGGGGCCAGTGCCCTACCCACTGAGCTACAGGAGCTGCCCCTGGTTGGCCCATTTTGATTAGCTAAGTTTCTTTTTCTTTTTTCTTTTTTTTTTTGTTTGAGGCAGAGTCTCTCTCTGCTGCTTTGAGATTGAGTGCCATGGAGCCTAGCTCATAGCAACCTCCAACTACTAGGACCTGCCTGCCACAATGCCCAGCAAAATTTCACTCTTGCTCAGGCTGGTCTCAAACTCATGAGCTCAAGCATTCCTTCCACCTCAGCCTCGCAGAGTGCTAGGATTACAAGGTGTGAGCCACCCACCTGGCCCTGATTAGTTTAGTCTCTAATTATGAGTTGTTTTAAAAAGACTACTTATGGGAAGAAGATAAGCTATCAAGTGAAAATAGTTTTTACATCTGGATATGAAATAAGTGCACAATGTGGGACTTTTTTCATTCTCCTCTTTTGCCAGCTCTGTCATCTAGCTGAGTTCATTTCATCTCTCCCTTTTTAATATCAAGTTTGAATTTGGGGTAATTTTTCTATGATTAGGTGCAATTTATCAAAACTGAATTGAGAAAAAAATTACAGTATTATTTCTCAAAATAACATCAATCTATTTTTGTAAACTCTTCATACTATTAAATTTTGACCTAAAAGACCTTAAAAAATGGCTCAGCGCCTTTGGCTCAACAGGCTAAGGTGCCAGCCACGTACACCTGAGCTGGC
>CAUYRH010162102.1:0-20000 GCA_963574655.1 Perodicticus potto
CACATACAATCGGAGATATTTTTATCAACCTGATTGATATAACATTCATGATATTTTCTCATTTACTATGTGAAAACAATTTTGATCCGTATTTAGAAGTTTTCTCCTGACCCTTCAAATATGCACCACAAGTGTGATCTAAACTTGCCTCTTTCTGCCCGTCTCCCTGCCACGCCCAGGGCCAGCTCCGGTGTCCCTTGAACCTGTCCTGTTCATGTCCATCACGGCCCCTTTGTTTGGACCCTTCTCCCAGCCCTACGCTTTGCTTCGTCCTTCTCACCATTCAGACTTTGCTCCTCAAAGACACCTTCCCTGGCCACCTAATTTTCTAGAAGAATACTGGACTCTCTATTGTCTGATTTTATTTCATTATTGTGTTTTAGTACTCTCATCTCCTTCCACTAAAATGTAACCCCCTTGGGAACAGGCAGGGGCTTCTTTTTTCAAAGAGTCTCACTTTGTCACCCTCAGTAGAATGTGGTGGCGTCACAGCTCACAGCAACCTCAGACTCTTGCGCTCAAGCAATTCTCTTGCCTCACCCTCCTGAGTAGCTGGGACTACAGGTGCCTGCCACAATGCCCAGCTATTTTTTTATTTTTATTTCTTTTTTATTCAATCCCCCCCGATTTTTTTTTTTTTTTTTTTAGAGACGGGGGTCTCGGACTTACTCAGGCTGGTCTCGAACCCGTGACCTCCAGCAATCCACCCTCCTTGGCCTCCCAGAGTGCTGAGGTTAGAGGTGTGAGCCGCAGCCCGGCCCCTGGCATCTTTGCGGCCCAGCACTGTGCTGGGACACAGGAGGCCCTCAGTAACTGAGTGGATACATTTCTGGGAGCAAGATTCAGAAACAGAAAGTTATCATCTTGACTCAATTCCAATTTTATGTCATGTCTTCAGTAGGATAATTGTCTTCTTTGTGTATCTTTTTTCTCCCCTTTAAATAAGAAGAGTGGTGTTCTCCTGCTGCCCAGACATGGCGTACAGGTTAACTCATTGTAAGACAAAACAAAACAAAATAAAGCTATCTAGTTACCTACTCGCTTCCAACGTACTTTTCTGGATTCTTCACAATAGGATTAAGAGGCAAGTGTGTGTTAAACATAGAACAACAATTAACCACGGCTGTAAAGAAGCCCTTGCATCTTATCTAGGGATTAAAGCCTTTGGGTGTATAAGGTTTACCCTTGGAAATGGCCACGTGAGATTTTAGCCACTGTTCTCCAATTTGTCTTCCATTGTTGAAATAGATCACCATTTCCACCGTTGAACACTAGATTAAGTAGTTGTACTATAAAAGAGAATTTCTATTTATTTATTTATTTTATTGGGACAGAGCCTCACTCTGTCTCAGTGGGTAAAGTGCTTTGACATCATACCTCACAGGAATATCAAACTCTTGGGCTCAAGAGAGCTTCTTGCCTCGGCCACCTGAGTAGCTGGGAGTACAGACACCCACCACAGCACCCAGCTAGTATTTTTCTTTTTCTTTTCTTTTTTTTGAGACAGAGTTTCACTTATTAACCCTTGGTAGAGTGCTGTGACATCACAGCTCACAGCAACCTCCAACTCCTAGGCTTAGGCAATTGTCTTGCCGCAGCTTCCCAAGTAGCTGGGACTACAGGTGTCTGCCACAACACCCAGCTATTTTTTGTTGCAGTTTGGCCGGGGCTGGGTTTGAACCCACCACTCTCGGTATATGGGGCCAGCGCCTTACCCACTGAGCCACAGGCACTGCCTGTATTTTTGTATTTTTAGTAGAGATGGTGTCTCTCTTCACTAAGGATGAAACTCCTGAGCTCAAGCAATCCACCTGCCTTGCCTCCCCAGAGTGTTGGGATTACAGGAGTGAGCCACTGCACCTGGCCTTATAAATGATTTTTTTGTTTTTTGAGACAGAATCTCACTATGTCACCTTCACTAGTGTGCTGTGTTGTCACAGCTCACAGCAACCTCCAACTCTTGGGGCTTAAGTGATTCTCTTGCCTCAGCTTCCCAAGTAGCTGGGACTACAGGCACCTGCCACAACACTCGGTTATTTTCTGGTTGAGGTTGTCATTGTTTGGTAAGCCTGGACTGAAACCTGCCAGCCCTGGTGTATGTGGCCAGCTCCCTAGCCACTTAGCTATAGGTGCCAAGCCAAAAATGAATATTTTAAAGCACTAAAACCGCACACCATGAGATGACCACCCCAAGGAGAGAGATATGTGGGAAAATGCCCCGGAAGGGACTGCAGATTCATGGTTCCACTTTTGTGTTTATTTCTGGACAGCAGCTGATGGAGTGGATGGGCAGGTAGGATAGCCCATGGCTCCCACCAGCGCTTTTCTATTTCCGCCTCCCCATCTTCCCCAGGCGGGTATAGACAAATCTGCATTGACCCAAGAGTGGAAATTCCCCTGCAGCTCCAGATTACTGGCATGAAGCTGGACTGATTGGTTGTCTGTGGAACAGACGGCCAGTGGACTTCCTGCTCCCTGGAAGGCTTTGCAAGCTGCAGTCCCACCTGGAGAGAAAAGCGGGGGTGTTTCTACCAGTGTTGGGAACGCCTTTCCCATCACAGGTTCTCACCAGCTTTGCAGGTTATCAAACCTAAGTTATCTAAGGCACCAGCTTCCAGGACTCAGAGACTTTTCTAGTTGCCAGAATCAGGAAATAATGTAAAATTGGACCCCAAAAGCCCCACGGCCCCTGCCTTTGAAATCAAGTAGTGTTCATTGCATAGTCCCTAAATTCTTACCCTGGCCCTTGCACATGGTAAACCTTTCTGGACAGAAGGCCATGGAGCTGGCCCATTGCTGTCACATAGCTTGGTGGTGGCTTTGTCCATCTGGGACCAGAAGCCAAAGTATGACCAGCAGGCGAAGAATTTCAAAGAGATTAGACACCTGCTAAATCTCATTTGCAGTTGGTGAAGTCAGAACCCAGCAAGTGTTTACAAGAGAAGGAAAGGAGAGAGACAGGAGGAGTTTCCTAGGGAGGAAAAGGCCTCACAAGGGGGGAAATCCCAGCCTGTCACACCTGCAGCCCAGTCACACCTGCAGCCCAGTCACACCAGCAGCCTAGTCACACCCAGTCACACCTACAGCCCAGTCACACCCAGTCACACCTGCAACCCAGTCACACCTGCAGCCCAGTCACACCCAGTCACACCAGCAGCCTAGTCACACCCAGTCACACCTGCAGCCCAGTCACACCCAGTCACACCTGCAGCCCAGTCACACCCAGTCACCTGCAGCCCAGTCACACCCAGTCATACCCTGCAGACCAGTCACACCCACTCACACCCTGCAGCCCAGTCACACACTGTCACACCTGCAGCCCAGTCACACCCAGTCACACCTGCAGCCCAGTCACACCCACTCACACCCTGCAGACCAGTCAGACCCAGTCACATCCTGCAGCCCAGTCACCACAGCTGTCTGGGGACCCACCTCTCCAATTTTCCCACCATGGCTTCCTTGTTTGTTCCCGACCCCCCACACCCACAGTGATTTTGTAATTTCCATGCCATCCTTCCTAAAGATAAAGGACACCATGGGCAGGATTCATGAGTAAAAGTCGTTATTTATCGATGCCGGTTTGGGGGCACATTTTTCCTTCTGATTCATGAACCACTTTTCTATATTCGAAAAGCAGTTCATAAATCGCTCAGCACTGGCAGAAATTAATAATAATGAAACCATTTACATAAAATAGTCTCATCCTGCCAGGTGCTGATAATATTTGAAGCTAGAATCTCTTTGGGATGCTGGATGGCACGTGTGTGTGTGTGTGTGTGGTTTCCCATACTTCAGACCCCACACCTTCCTTTCGTGAGTTGAACCTAGAGTGTAATTATTGAGTGGTCGGTTGTGATCATTGGGAGCTGCTATTTGAGAAACAGAGAAAGGCCACAATAAGAGAAATTTCTCGGTGTCTTAAGAGGATAATTCTAAGCCATGTAAGAGTTTGTGTTGTTGGATTAACCCTTAGATTGGTTTTGAAAAATACACCAATGCACAGAATCATGAATTCTGAGGAAAGACCATCTCACTGCACGACTCACAGGAAGCCCCGGAGCAAATGAATGAACAGAATGCATGCATTTATCAACAGTCTGAGCTCTATTTTCCAAAGCACGTTGGCAAAGAGCGCAGATTCCATTATAAGAAAGTCTTATGTGGGAAAAGTACTGTGATCAGATGGAGGACAAGACACCAGCTTCAGCCAGAGCAGAGGGGACACCCATCTGAGGCGGCGTGGGACAAATTCCGGCACAGCCTGCCGCATTTTCTCATTAGTTTGGTTGGAGTTTTTTTCTGCTCAGGAACAGAAAGTTAAGATGTCACACTCCTCACTTCTCAGAACTATACAGTCACTGGTGTTTGCTTGGCCCCTTTCCCGCTGTGTCTATTTACCCTACTTTATCTTCTCATAGCACTCAAAACTGGAATTTTGCTAAATGTGCATTTTTGTTTTGTTTGCATTTTCTTTTCTTTTTTTTTCTTTTTTTTTTTTTTTTGCAGTTTTTGGCCGGGACTGGGTTTGAACCCGCCACCTTCGGCATATGGGGCTGGTGCCCTACTCCTTTGAGCCACCGGCGCCGCCCCATTTTCTGTTTTTGTTTTAGGTAGGGTCTCACTCTGTCAGCTGGGTGGAGTGCCATGGTGTCATAGCTCACAGCAACCTCAAACTCCTGGGTTCAAGTGCTCCTCCTGCCTCAGCCTCTGTGTAGCTGGGAGTACAGGCACCTGCCACAAAGTTCAGCTAGTTTTTCTCTTTTTAGTAGAGACAGGGTCTCACTTTTGCTCAGGCTGATCTTGAACTCCTGAGCTCAAGCAATCGACTGACCTTAGCCTCCCAGAGTGTTGGATTACAGGCGTGAGCCACCGTGCCCTGCCTGGTTGCACATGTTTTTAACTTACCTCAATGGCAATGCATTCTTTCTTTCTTTCTACATCTTTTTTGTTTCATGAAGCAACATGATTTTTTGTTTTTATTCCAGGATATCAGAGGATACACATGTTTTGTTTACATCCTTTGCTTTTTTTTGCACAAATTGAATCAGGGTTACAAGCATGCCCCTCCACCCAGGCAGTGTGCCCCATACCCAGTTGGGCGTGAGCCCACCCCTTCTGCTCCACCCTCCCCCAGCCTGACCCTACTGGACATCAGCTTCTGAGTGTGCACTGACGTGCTGACCAATTGGTTTCAAACAGATATTGAGCACACGTGTTGGTTTTTTCATCTCTGCAATGTTTCACTTAGGACAATGGTCTCGAGTTCCATACAGGTTGTCAAAAAAGACAGGAGACAGCCATTTCTCTTGATGGCTGAGCAGGACTCAGTAGCCTGCATGGGCACCCTGATTTCACTGATATACATGTTGGTCTCAGGAATTCAAAACCTTGCTGCAATTTCACACGTGCTCACATTGTGGACCTGTGAGCACTCACCTGCTGTGTCTGGCTCAGTCCTACCAGGGCTCCCTACACCCGGCCACTCTTCCAGGAGGGCAGCCAGGCTGCACCCGACCCTCCATCCCTGTGGGCAATGCTGCATGCTCTGGACAGGAGGAAGAGTGTCCTTCCTTAGAATATGTGTCCTCGGCAAAATGGCTCGGTGGTGACACACGTCCATATTACATTTGACTGGGTGGTGCCAGGCACTCCCAGGGTTGATGCCGGCAGCTGTGTACCTTCCCACCAGCAGTGACAAGAGTCCTAGATCCTGACAACAAATGGCATTCTCAACTGTCTGTTTTGCCAATCTGAAAGGTATGAAGTGCTGTCTTGTTTTAGTGGCATTTTTTCTAATTAATAATAAATGAGAATGGCCTTTATGTGCTCATTCATCACCTTCTGAATCTCTCCTGCGAAGTGCCTATTTATAGCTTGTACATCTTTTTCTTTCTGTTTTTTTTTTTTTTTTGACCTCTCCTTATTGATTTTTAGGAATTCTGTATCAGTTTTGGATATGACAAATATCTCCTCCAAATGCATCAAGGCCTATTAACCACCTGCAGTATCTTCAGCTGAGTGGGATTCCCATTTCCTTCTCCAGCTGTATGCTCCTGTGGAGGCAGACTTCCAAGACCCCTGCTTGTTCGTGTCCCAGTGAGATCCCCTCATCTCAAGGAAGGATTAACCTAAGAACTTGCTTCTCACCGAGGGAGCACAGTAAAGATGACAGAGAAGGTAGCCCACGAGCAGACAGCATAAGATTGTGACTTCTGGCTCACGCACAGAATCCAGCGCCCCTCTAGCTTGTGTGCTGGACAGGCCGAGGTGGCCCGGAGCTGAGGGAGGCCTGCGGTCAGCCGCCATGGAGGAGCTGAGGTCTCAGTCCAGCAGCCTGTGGACAGCTGGATTTGGGGGACAATCAAAAGCTTGGAAGGTGGGCTCCTTCTCCGGTCAAGCTCAAGATGACTGAGGCTCCGGCTGACACTTGCTGGCAGCTTGGGACAGCGTCCTAAAGGTTCCCGACCTAGGAAGATACAGAGGCTGTTGTTTTAAGCCATTAAGTTCCAGGGTAATTTGTCACTCAGGGATAGATACTCAGAGTACCTCTGAAGTTGTATTAAGAACTCTGATGTTTAAGCCTTTCATCTATGTAGGTTTTCTCCTTGTTTGTGTTAAGAAGAGATCTAGCTTCATTTTCCAGCAGAAGGGGTTTTGAGCTCTAAACCTGCCCCTTAACATTCTGTCTCTCAAGACGAGGCAATGCATGAAAACATGCTTATGGCAAAGTCCCCTTTCAGGAAGGGCTTGATGACAGGCAGTTGCAGATGTGGTTAATTGCCACCTTGCTAGTGTAGGGACAGGCCGTTGTTGAGGATACTACTTGTCTGACAATGGGTCATTTCCTGATTAATTATTTTACCCAGCCGAGTCAGGGTAAAGTTATTCTGGAGGTGCAGAAAAGGGCGGATTGGAACTCACCTGTGCAACTCACCTAAGCAGACACAGGTCAGGGCCGGGGAGTTCTGCCTTATCTCTGCCGTGACCTGCCCGGTGTTCAGTCTCACCCCACCCTCCTTCTACACAGAGACCTTCGGCTCTCTTAGGTAAGAGCGGATCTGTTCAAACAGTTTAAATATCTCACCATGGCTTCTTGCTTCTTATACATGGAACAGCCACAATGCATTTTGCCAAAGATTTCTTGCCTGTAATTTTCAAGTCTGTGCCTGGTAGGAGGGGAAGCGAAGTGTGTATGATTCTGACTCACTTTAATGCTGTTCAAGGAAGTATCACTCAGACAGCCTTTTGAAGTCTTTCCTTCTAGAGAGGGAGCCCCATTGCTCATCTGATTGGCAGAGGCAGATAAAGGAGGCGCCCACACACCGGATGAGTTTGGAACTTTGCAGAACGCCGTGGCGACATCCTAAGTTCTAGTCTGAGCAGCCCACAATGAGTAGGAAAGGTCATTTGGAAAAATGAGCTTTTGAGCTAGGTTCTCAGAAAATGCACAGGTTGTATAGAAAGAGAGAGGAGGTTGCAGACTGATGTGGCATCTGATTAGCTCCTGCTTCCCTTAGACTGTCTCTCCAGTTGTCACCCATAAACCTCAATGGAAACACCAGTAGCTACTGATACTGCTAACACGTATCATCACCACTGCTTGAGCGCTGTGTGGCTTGAGCTTTGTTGTTGATTTACCTGCCCTGTCTAACTTAATCTTCAGAGCTGCCAAGTGAAGGAGGAACTCTTATCACCTCCACTTTACAGTCGAGTGAGCGAAGGTGTTTTCTGGCTCAGAGAGAGCCAGACAATAGGTCTGAGACGACAATAGGTCAATTTATCACCAATTACAAAAAAATAAAAACTGTGGGCAAAATAACAGATTGGGGTGAGACATTTGCAATTTCTTTGACCAAAAAGGGATTACATCCAGGTAACACACACACCACCAGCAGACAAAGGGCAAAGGACAACCCAAGTTCAACAGAGATAAAATACTTGAAACAAAAAAGAAATTCAAGGTGGGTTTGGTGGCTCACACCTGCAATCCCAGGCCTCTAGGAGGATAAGGCAGGTGGATCACTTGAGCTCAGGTGTTCAAGATCAGCCTGAGCAAGCACAAGACCCCATCTCTACTATAAACAGAAAAACCAGCCAGGCATTGTGGCAGGTGCCTGTAATCCCAGCTACTCAGGAGGCTGAGGCAAGAGGATCCCTCAAACCCAGGTTGCTGTGAGCTGTAATGATGCCACAGAAATACAAAATGTTAAAACATATATATATAGAGAGAGAGGCACTCAAACCCATGGATAATCAGAGAAATGTCGATTAAGACAATGAGGAGGTGTCTCTGTGGGTCCTTAGAGTGGCGCAATTTAGGCAGCTGAGCTCTGAGGCTGCCGACGGTGTAGAAGTATTCCGTGGAGTCACTGGGGTTGCAGACTGAGGCTAGGGTTCTGGAAAACAATCGGGCAGAGGTGAGTCAAAATGTGAGTCTTCATCCCTTCTAAGCAATTGATTCT
Source organism: Perodicticus potto (assembly GCA_963574655.1). Taxonomy (NCBI): domain Eukaryota; kingdom Metazoa; phylum Chordata; class Mammalia; order Primates; family Lorisidae; genus Perodicticus; species Perodicticus potto. Next base: position 8,463 of record CAUYRH010162102.1, read on the forward strand.
GATCTTCAGGACACAATCCTAAGAAATTCTTATACAGGTCCACAGAGAGACTGAGCAAAGGTGTTCATTGCAGGTGGGCAGAGCTGGTTGGACACACCCCGGACATCCATCTCTGGGAGATGGTGAGCTGTCCCCTGTCGGGGGTCCATCCTGGGGGCATCCTACAGCCATCAGAAGTCACAGGCTGGGCGGCGCCTGTGCCTCAAAGAAATAGGGCACCATCCCCATATGCTGGAGGTGGCGGGTTCAAACCCAGCCCCAGCCACAAAAAAAAAAAAAGAAGTCACAGGCTATGTAAACACTTAACAACAGGCTCGAATGTCAAGGTACAGAGCTCAGAGTAAAACAGTGGCCGTACTGCCGTTCAGGCACATTGGTCAGATGGTTACCATTCTCTCTTGCACCAGTGGAATGGGAGCGGGTTCCCAGAACTCTGACCCTTCCACTGCTGGGCCATAGGAATCTCAAAGGCTGGGGGTCCAGGGAGGTGGAGGACCCTCTGGGGACTTGCCAACCAGGACAACACGGCATTAATAACGATACGTTAGGATTTTAACCACAGTCGGGCTGTATGGGCACATTTTGGCTCAGTATCAACCTTGAGTGGAAGCCCTGAGTGCCACACCCATGGTCACGACCGGAACAGAACACAAATCAGACAGCGGACAGCAGAGCCCGGGTCCTGCAAGAACAACCCAGACCTGTGGGCGCAGAGGGGGTGGTGAGCTGGTGATACAGAACACTGCCGAAGTTTTTGAATTTCGGATTAATATGAAGGTACAATGATTAGGTGATAATGTCTACATTTGTGTCCCACTCCCAGGGGTGTGCCATGTACCCTTACACTGTGTCCCTTAGGTAGGGGCACACCCATCCCTTCCCTTCTTTTTCCTCCCCTCAACTTGAATTGAGTTTTTCTCTCATGTGGGCGCATATTAGTTCATCTACTGGCTTCTGTATTAACCTGCGTGGAGTCAAAACACCTTCTTAGTAAAGTATCACAAAAATGGAAAAGCAGGTATCCAATGAACTCACTACTAATAAGAAGGCTTGTTCTTGTTGTTTAAATGCTTTGCCCCAAAGGAGGAACTCTGGGTAGAAATTCAGACACTTTGAAGGCACGGGGAGCTAAAATAGTTAGCATACAAGGCAAGGCCTTCCTAAACCTCCCAGCAACAGCAGCTGTGGCCTACTGATTCCCTTGTAGGACGTGGGTCTGCTGTGGTGAGACCAAGCCTGACCCTGCCCGCTAAGTCTGTCTCCACGGAGTGGCGGAGTCCTCCGTCCAGCCACACTTCCAGGTCACGTCCCCTGCAGATGTTTTCTATCAGGGCTATGCAGGCAGGTGCCAGGCGTGACTTTGTGATTGGTGGTGGCTGTGATTTGGAGGTGCAGGTGGGTGATGTTGGGGCTGAGACCCTGCCGGGGTTTGAGGGTGTGTGGGTGTGTGAGTTCCAAGAAGGTGGCCGGCAAGGAAGTCTCCCCATCCCTAATCTTCAGATGTGGAGATGCATCTGTTTGTCCTAATTCTGCGAAGACAAGGACATATTGATCCTACAGTTCACCGGCTCACAGAGGGCTGGAAATGGTAATCACGGCAGTGAGTACATGCGGTGATCACACAACCGTGTATCATTGCCATGAGTGGAGTCGGAGCACTTGGTCTGCTGCGGGGCCTGCAGAGCTGGGCGCGTTCCAAACACAACCCGGTCCTTCGGGCATTACAAGTGTTCCCGAATCCAGACTGCCCCATGCCATGACACACCAGGACCATCAGCCCTTGGCCCTTCTAGTTCTGTCTGCTGTGGGTGCCTCTTTGGAATCGGAGGAGAATTTGCATTTATCAGAAAATCGCTTACTTAACTCTAATCATCTATTTTTAAGGTTTTATTTTAGCTAAGATAATGAATAAGACTAAATTGATGTCAGGCACGAAATAATTTTAATCAATACCTTCAAGAGTTTCTAATACCAAATATTGGAAAATTATAGGTAGCGTAATCTAAATAAGGAGATGTTAAAATCTCTGGGATCCCAGGAACCCTTCTGTTCATGCTGTTCCTCTCTCTCTTTCTACTTCACGGTGGGAGACTCCCTGTCTGACATCTTTATATATGATGTTCTCATTTCAAAATGCCACTGAACCTTCAAATGAACACTTGTGGATGGTCTTTGAATACAAAAATACCGAAATCAAGATTTTTATATTTTCATGCAGTCTGCCAGCCAGAGTGCACAGAGAAAAATGGGCAGATTTTGCTTGGGACCCTACCCAAGGAAAGCAGAGAAAAGGTTTAGGGTTAAGGGGAGGAGGAAGACCCTCAGTCAGTAAAGGGGGCAAATGCATTTTAAGGCGTGAAGATACAGCGAGAGAGAGTGTTCCCGCTTCTGTCACCAGGAGCAAACACAAATCCTAAGTTGTGAGATTTGGGAACTAAGGATCTCAAAAGATTCTCCAAGAGGCGTGGGTGCATTGAGATGGTGCTCTGTGCCTGCCATGGCCAGACCCCTATGTCTCCAGGGGGAGAAGGAAGATGCTCCCCAGGTGCTATGAGGCGAAGGGGCTCATAGGTTCAAAAGGAAGACCCCGGAATTCTCTGCCCACTGCCCACTGGTCTTCTTCATTATTCTAGTCTCAGAGAAAAAAGAGAAAATGGAAGATTTGTACATGGGTTAAAATAAGCTAAAAGGAACCCACGTTCATGTGTAGGTTTTTTCCTACTGTGAGCCAGGAGCAGGCAGGATGCTTTACCAACCTGCTCGAACTTGACCATGGCAGTGACTTGTACGTTTGCTATGGTCACACCTTCTAAAATACTCATTTTATTCTATTAATTTTTTTTTTTGGAGACAGTCTCACTCTGTCACCCTGGGTAGAGTGCTGGTGCTTCATAGCTCACAGCAACCACAAACTTTTGGGCTCAAGCGATCCTCTGGCCTCAGCCTCCTGAGTAGCTGGGACTACAGGCACCTGCCATAATACCTGGCTAGTTTTTCTAGTTTTAGTAGAGATGGTGGGGGTTCACTCTTGCTCAGGCTGGTCTTGAACTCCTGAGCTCAAGCGATCCTCCCTCCTGGGTCTGGGTTTATAGGTGTGAGCCACCACACCCGACCTATTTTATTTTAATTTCATTCTGGCTTCCCTGAGGTATAATGCACAAATAAAATTAAATGCGTTGAAGGTGCCTAACATGAGGATTTGATATACAGAATCATGGTGAGATAATGACCACCATCCAAGTAGTTAACACAGCCTTCACTTCACATAGTCACTGTGTGGGGGGGTGGGGTAAGAACACTTTAAATCTACTCTACTGACTCGGCGCCTGTAGCTCAGCAGCTAGGGCACCAGCCACATACACTGGAGCTGGCAGGTTCAAATTCAGCCCGGGCCTGCCCCCAAACAATGACAACTACAATAAAAAAATAGCCGGGCGTTGTGGCGGGTGCCTGTAGTCCCAGCTACTTGGGAGGCTGAGGCAAGAGAATCGCTTAAGCCCAAGAGTTTGAGGTTGCTGTGAGCTGTGACACCACAGAACTCTACCAAGGGTGACAAAGCAAGACTGTCTCAAAAAATAAATAAATAAAAAGATCTACTCTCCTAGCAATTTGAAGTATGCGGCAGTGTCATTAGCTATGGTCTCCATGCTGTACACTCAATCCCCAGAACTTATTCACCTTATAATTGAAATTTCACTCCCTCGGACCAACTTCTCCCCACCCCTGTCTTGCTCCCCCAGCCCTTGGCAATCACCACTCTACTGTCTGCTTCTAAGGCTTCAGCTTTCTCAGATTCCACACGTAAGTGAGGTCAAGCAGTATTTGTCTTTTTCTGTGTGGCTTATTCCTTTCAGTGTAATGTCTCCCAGGTTTAGCCATGTCATTGGAAATGGCGGGGCTTCCTTTTTGGTGGCTAAGCAACATTCCCGTGTGTGCGCGTACGCAGATGGGTGTATCACATTTTTTTCTTTCATTGAGCTGTTGGTGGACAGTAGGCTGTTTCTGTCTTGGCTATTGTGACCTGCACTTCATGTCACATCTTTGTAGGGATAAGGAAATCAAAATTCAATGAGGGGCTGGGGAGGCGACTCACGTCTGTAATCCCAGCACTCTAGGGGGCCGAGGCAGGTGGATCCCCTGAGCTCAGGAGTTGAAGACCAGCTTCCGCAAGAGTGAGACTCCATCTCTACTAAATATAGGAAAAATTGAGGCAAGTGGAAGGCTTGAGCCCAGAAGCTTTTGAGGTTGCTGTGAGCTATGATGACAGCACAGCATTCCAGCCACTCTGTCTCCCCCAGCCCCCCAAAAGAGGATAGAGGTATAACCATAACCCCATACATAAGGAGCGGCAAAGTCAGAATGTGAGCTCAGGGGCGTTGCAAGGGGTCAGGAAAAGACTTCTAGGGCCAGTGAGCCACATCTCCAACCAAGGGGACAGCCGCAGAATGATTGTAGTGACTACATTTTGCCAAAACTTCTAATAGTTTGGAAGATTAACGCCATGAGACAAATGTTGTGAAAACCTTTGTGTGAAATTAAGGGACCTCACGGAGCCTGGCATTGAGCTCACCGTGGGATGTCTGGGGCGGCCCCGGTCCTCCCCGTACTGGGGAAGTGACCTGTCAGCATGGTCTGGAAGGGCAGGGAGCCCAGCCTTCACGGAGCACGGGTGGCATGGGGCTGGGACTTGGCACGGAGTGGAGGAAGAGGTGTTTGATGTCCTTTCTGCCTCCCTCTGTCCACTGTTATTTTTTGTCTTGTTTTGTTTTGTTGGCTCAGGGGCTGCGATCCTCCCCTACTCCATCTTTCAAACTCCCTCTGATGTTACCTCCTACACCCCTTTAGATGCCAGGAGGTAGGTTTGGCGGCTCTGCCGGGCTCTCGGCCCACCCTACCGCAGTCGTGTAGTGCTCCCTGCTTGTCTGTCTCCCCAGCGAGGCTTCGAGCTTTGCAAGAGCAGACGGTCAACCCAGCACCCTGGCTTCCGTGGAAGAACTGGGGCAGGTGCAGGGCATGAGCGTGGGAAGCTGTGAGGGAGGGCGGAACCTCAGGCTGAAGCTTGGACCAGCAGAAGGAACAAAGATGGGGATCCAGATGGCCGGTCAGCTACTCAGCTAACGCAGGGCGAGTGGCCAGCACAGTGGCCTCCTGCGGACCTTACATGGACAGGTGCACGGGAGCAGTGAAAGGCCCCAAGGTGCTTGGGTTGGGCTTTCTGTGAGGCCAGGGCATTGGGAAGGTCCTTCCCATGATAGCAGCATCTGACTTAAGGGCAGGGCCAGAAAGGTGTCCCCACCCCACAACGACCCACTGGCTATTGACGGGCACCAAGCCGGCAAACCCTTCTCAAACTCTCTCAGTCCTCCACAGAGTGAGCGATGAAGTGAGGCAGAGACACAGAGGAAGAAAATGGAAAGAGAGAGGCGGAAGGGCAGAGAGAGCAGACAGGTGAGGGTGAAGCTGAGGGAGCGGAAATGCAGGAGGGGGACGAGCTCTAGAGTCACCTGCACTCCCTGAAGGAGCCCAAGCTCCAGCCCCACCTGCCGTCCAGGGGAGCCCCGCCTCTCCCAGCTGTAGCCTCGCAGGCATAGAAAAATTTCTAAAACATATTTTACTCTCTTCTCTGTTACTCAATTCCCTGATGGAATATTTTTGTTTTGCTTTGTTTTGTTGTTTTGGTATTTTTTTTTTAAAGGAAAAATATTCCCAGTAGGTTATAAAACACATATAATTTACTCCCGGTAACTCCCCTCATGTTATTTATGTGTTGTGCTGGCAGCAAACCAGAGAACGACTTGATCAATGCATTAGTCTAATCATGGGGTTCCTGCTCTTAATTTCTTTTGTTGGTAATTTCCATACTCGGGCGGCAATGCGTAGAATTATCTCGATTTACAGATCTCAGGGCCCTGGGGAAAATCTCTTCGGAGCCATTTCTGTCGCCTGGGGAATTTGATATTTATTCGATACTGAGTTTGAAAGCCTTATAATATGGATTCAACGGCTCCAAATAACTCCTTGGAAATTTAGTAGGTTCGTATGATATTTTGCAATTTTTTAATTAGTAATTCTAGGGGGCTAAGAAATAGATGATGGAATATTATTAAGAGCAACTTTTGGTCCATGTGAAGTCGTGATCTGGAGAGTTGGAGTTAGTCAGAAAACAAACACATACGGACAAAAATATTACTCTTTCTTTTCTTTTTAAATACACAGAAGCAGCCCTTTGCGTCACTTTGCCCAGGGTTTGAAACACAATATGCTAAAGAAAAGTGAGTGCCGTAAACCTGCCGGAAGCTGTGGGAGAAAGTTCCTATAACTTCAATTTTCCTTGACAGCACTTGCCGTCCGCTGGGCCAGCTGATCAGCCTTTATCTCCTCAAAGTTTGCAAGGAGATGAGAAGACGGCATGAACGGAAGAGAACTGCCTTCTCTTGGGTAAGCACCCCTTGGACAAGTCAAGCGGGGGGCCCAGCGATTCAGACCGGTGGTGAGTAAAAGAGAGGACCCCAGCCCAGTTTGATCCCACAGACGATTTCAGACCTTCATAAATCATGCCCACCTCTCCCAAACGAATGATAGAAACTTGCCGAACTTTCCAAGGCTGTAGGCTAACAGGCTGCCTCTGTTGGTTGGGGTTTGAAGAGTTCCCAGGAAATGAGACTTTCGATCCTAAAACAGGGACGGTTCTGGACAGATGGGGATAAGCTGGCCACTGTCTTCTGGCAGTGAGATAAAATGTGAGCTGTAAAAGAGGGTTGCTGCTCAAAATCGTAAACGCCAAACATGTGGCAAGCTGGGGGTTTGCGGGTGGGATGTGACCCTCTGGTGAGTCTTGTTTGCCCTATGTAGTGTCTATTTTAAATAGAACATGTTTGAAGTTTCGGAGTTGTTACACAGAAAGTTGGGTATTGGGCGGTTTTAAAAAATAAAATGGTCAGGTCTCAGAGGGCAGCTGTCTCAGCAAGGGTGATGGTGACACCTCCGTTCTGTAACTCTCTCTTCCCGCCAGCTGACTTCACTTGTTAGGTCCCCTGCATGCTTTGTAGACAGGTGAGTTTGAGCTGTCTAGTATAAAGACTGTCACCTTCCAGGGACCAGGAAGCAAATGCTGATAGATCTTGAAAATACTTGGTCATACCCATGAATTGTCTATCCTATCTCAGGGTCTTTGTCTTGCCTTGGAGAGAAAGTCGTGGAAGACCAGATGGTGGGGCCAGTTCTGCTCGCAGGGCAGGGAGGGTAGTGACCTAGGAAAAGCTCTTGCAGGACAGAATTGAATGTCCAAAATGCCCCCTCTCTGATGAAGATGACGGTGTTACAAATACCCTTGGACTCAGAGGTATCGAACAACAGGTGTAAGATCTGGGAGAACCCGTTTTATTCCACCCCCATTACACAGACATGCCCCCACCTGGCACCCGTCTCCAAGCCACGCCTCGCATCTGCAGAGCAAGTAGCTTGTTTTCTGCAGGCCCCTTGAGACTCGGAGATCTCAAAGCTGAAAGAGGAAGGTCGCAGCAGTGAGCTGACCCCTGGGGGAGAGTCTGGAGGTCTGTACCCCCTAATTCACTGAGGAGCTCTTGGCAAACTCTTTGTTCAAGTCCTCAATTCCTATTCAGGTATTGGACTACCTTGAAGTTTCCAGAGTTGTTTTATCGTATAATCTTTGGCATAAGGAGTCTAAGTCACAGGCGAGTCACAGTGAGAGACTCAGAGCCCTGGCTGACCACAGCGCCATCCCACGGGGCCCCACACAGAGGCCACTGGACGTACTGAAACCATCTGGACTAGATGATTCCTACAGCTTCCCTTCCAGCTTGAATATTCCAAGGGGGAACGTTCCTGTGAAGCCAGAATTCCAAACACATCCCAGATCCCCAGGAAGTTTATATAGCGCTCATGTGGTGAGAGGCTCGGGGATTGAAGAAGAACCTTCTGATTCCCATGGGAAAGTGCACATGCTCAGGCAAGGGTCTGGGGTGAGGAAGATCGTCCCTACGTTTTATTGTTTGAAATTTGCCCCTCAAGGAAATCAAAGCACAGCTGACAAAGCTGTGGCATCTCGGAGCTCCGAAGCACTTTTGCATAGATGATTATATTTCTTGCTGGTGCCAGTTGTGTGCGGTGGACAATATTGTGTTCACTTGACAGGCAAAGTCCAGAAAGGCTCAGGCCCCACATGTTTAACCTTCCATCTTACTCTGCTCAGCACCGGGCTATATGTCTTTACCAACCAGAAAGTCCAGTTCAACAGAGCGTGCCTTTTTCTCAGGGACCCTTCCACGCTTTCTTCGTCAGAAGCTTGCATGTTGCTCTAGCCTTTCCCTACATCTTCTTTTGTTAGCCATGCACGTTTTTCTAGAAGCCCAGTGGGACCTGGATTTCAGTGTCTATATCACAAGGTTTATTGCTACAGGCCAGACGGTCACCGGTTGGGACCTGGGGCTTCTGCCTCTCCTGGAGGGCCGGGAGCCTCGGTAGCTCTCTCTGAGGCTGAACTGCATAGGGGTCTGACAATGACAACAGCCCCCATGGTGTCCCTGGTGGTCCCTGTCCCTTGAGGCCACACCAGGGAGAATCTTGTGGATGTTCTTGCTATTCACCCTGACCTTGTGGTCTTCCCCTTCTGGCTGGACAAGAAACAAACAACTCCTCTCCACTTGGCTGTGTGCAGCTTAACGAATGCGTATTAAGACTGTATAAATAATTCACATCACTCAAGAGGTGGCGAGCTGAACAAGTCCCTTCTGGTTGCATTTATTCAAAGATAAGGTGAAACTAAGTGAGTGATGGCCCAGTTACAGAGGCCAAGGTCCATAGGGGATTGGGACACTCTAAGTTACACCACCGGAGTGATTTGTGCAGAATTGTGTTGACTAAGAGATCTGGGCACCTTGGGGGAAAAGGGAATGTCTTATCTCTAAGAAAAGTGATACCCGATGAGGATTTTCCAAGTTATAGCTATGAGCTAGTTCTAGGGAATTCAATTTGGAGCTGGCAGGGAACAAGTTTCTGTTATAATCTAAAAGGAACTCCAAATTGGTAGCCTTGAAAATGTTGCCTTTGCGTGGAAACGCCAGGGGGGACTGTCTGGAAGCAGGGGCTGGCTCCCAGGGATGAGTCCTCCAGGTAAAGCAGAAGGCTCTTTGCAGAAGCGTGGTGAGCAGTGCTTGAGTCCAGAAGCATGGGACTCAAGCATCTTTTGTTTGATTCAACTGATGAGAAAATATTGTTTTGAAACTCCCGTGAAGGCAGCACCCACAGGGAAATGTGGACTATAAAAGCTGTGGGTGGGGTCGGTGATGGGGCTGGGGGCTGGGTGCTGCCCAGCTGGCAAGGTGGAGAGAGACCCTTTCTCCTGCCTTGATTTTGCCCCTTTCTATACTATAGCCACGTTTTAACACCCCCCATTTTCCCCACAGTGCCCCCTTAAATACGCCCATGGAAGACTCTGAGAACTTTGTAATAAGGAAATGGTATCGCCAGCTGACAATAAAATTTACGAAGCAAAGAATGCCTCCACTAATACTTCCCAAACGTCTTTGTTCTTGGACGACCAAGATGCTGAGAATATTCCGATTCAGTAACCCTGCCTCCAACAGGCAGCCAAACAGTTAGCGAGGTTGACAGATAGATGCGGCCGGAATGCAGCAGTCTTTGCTGCATTGAACTTTGTATTTAAACACTTATTTTATGTTTAATTAATTTCTCCAAAGTGGAAAACTTCCAGGCTGCCTTTGAAGCAGGCTACTTGTTTCACATATTTGGTTTTAAGATGAAGAGGTGGAAAAAAACAAAAAGGAAGGAAGGGGAGGAAATGGAAGGAAAAGGTTCATGTTTTTCCTGTTGTTTTCTTAAATATGATGTGACACAGCGAAAGTGCAATTCATTGTGTGATGGAGGGGGATGCACCTGTGAGGCTCCCGTCATCAAAGCAACAGACACGCATCTATAATTTATGTCCTGCTTTAAGCTTCTGCTGATCTGATGTGGCTTTTTTAAGACAACACAGGCAGCCATGGCATCACTTGTCAATCACTGGGGCCGCTCAAATCGTAGACCATTAGTAGGAGAGACGGTGGAGTTTCCTTAATGACGCTTTTATATGGGGCATGCTGGCAGTGAAACAGAGAGGGTCTGACTTGATCAATGCATTAGCCTAATCAGAGCATCCCTGCTCTTAATTTCTTTTGTCGGCAGTTTCCATACATGGGTTGCATTCAGGGTTCTGGAAAAGGCGGCTTCAGAGGCCTGCATGATGTGTGTGGTCACCGCACCCACGTCCGGCTCGGTGGGAAGCTCTGTCTGCAAGAGAGGGGCCCGCGGGCTGGGCGGTTGGCTTCCAGTCCAGCCGGCTAGGGGGACGGGGAGGCCCCCACCCCATGTCCGCGAGCTTGGCTTCAGCCCAGAGGTGCCCACCAGCCCGGTGGCGGACCCAGCCCTGCCAATCTCAGCCCTCTTGGTGATTTTGTTCCTGCACTCGCCAAAGGCAGAATCCGTGTATAATGAACAAGTTTCATGTTCAACATTTTAAGTGTCTATTTATGAGTCCCGATAATTAGCCCTTTGTCTGCAATTCTGGTGATGATGATTAGAATTCCATCTCGCCGTTATTAATGCTGCTCCCCAAACTCATCCTCCTCCCCCGGAGGGTCCCAAACAGGTGGGCACCTGAAAGGCAAAGAGAGGGGGTGCTTGGGGAGTGGGGGGGGTCCCTTCTCTGACTCTGCCCCTGGCATTCTCTGATCCACAACTCTGGCTTTATCTGACCTCAGACATCTGAGCTTTCCTAGTCTATGTTCACGAACTAGTTTTCTTCTCAATCTCATTCTCACCCTTAAAGGTTGCTTTTATTTACTTTTTTGTTGTTGTTGTTATGAAACAGAGTATTGCCCTGTTACCCAGGCTACAGTGAAATGGGGCCATCATAGCTCACAACCACCTCAACCTCTTGGGTTCAGGGATCCTCCTGCCTCAGCCTCCCGAGCAGCTGGGTCTACAGGTATCTGCCACAACACCCAGCTAATTTTTCTATTTGTAGTACAAATAAGGGTCTCGCTCTTGTTCAGGCTGGTCTCCAACTGCTAAGCTCAGACAATCCGCTTGCCTGGGCCTCCCTGAGTGCTGGGATTACAGGTCAGAGCTACCTTGCACCAGGCTAACGGTTGTATTTTTTATGTAATGCCCTACACACAATATTTGTGCCTTTTGCAAAATCTTGCCAAGATGCTATGAGGTTTAAAGATTCTTTCCAAATGAATCATTCCCAGAATCAAAATATTATGAGGGAGGCCAAATTATCTCTAATTATAACCTCCAGAAAAAAGTGGAGAAGTTTTCCAACAAACAGAAAAGGGGGAAGCGACCTACAGAAATATTTGCAAGAAAAGTAATATTCTTCTTCTTCTTCTTTTTTTTAAAGCGATCAAATCATGTAAGCATACAAATAAATGTATTTTAATAAGGGTAAAATTACTAGTTAATGAGTTTGCTTTGGGGTTTTGTATCTTCGGTGTAAAAATATATAAATGCTTT
>CAUYRH010162102.1:22500-53774 GCA_963574655.1 Perodicticus potto
GCCGTCCAGCCACCAGGATGTGATAGCGTGTGACCCTTAGGTGTGTCCCCAGGGAGCAGCTAGGATAGCAAACCCCACTGAAAGACGGCAAGGACTCGGGGTGTGGGCGCAACCTCACTGTGATGATCTCACACACAGGACAACCTCAGGCCCTCCTTACAGAGGTCTGTTGACTGACTACCAGACCCATGGCCACCAATTCAAATACTGTCACGTGTCAAACCCTGTCTCCATTCCCGTAAGAACCTGTGAGGGTGTCCCATGCTCTGTTTTATGCAGTGTGGTATTTTTACTGTACCTTCCCTATGTTTAGATACACAAATACTTACGATTGTGTTACAGTGGCCTATAGTGTCCAGTAGAGCAGCCTGCTACACAGGTGTGCAGCCTCGGCGTGAGGCAGACAGGTGCGATGCTCACACAGCAACAGAATCACCTGCGATGTATTTCTGGGACGCTATCCCTGTGGCCAGCCATGCATGGTTGGTTGCCCCTCCAGGACCCGGGCCAGAAACACCAAGGGGCAACACAGGTCCAGGGTAAGAAAAATATTTCCTCTTCTTGAAATCTTCAGCATCTTTGCATAGGTCTTAGTTTCCCTTTTTTTTTTTTTTTTGAGACAGAGCCGCAAGCTGTCCGCTAGGTAGAGCGCTATGGCATCACAGCTCACAGCAACCTCCAACTCCTGGGCTCAAGCGAGTCTCCTGCCTCTGCCTCCCAAGTAGCTGGGACTACAAGCGCCCGCCACAATGCCCGGCTGTCTTTTGGTTGCAGCCATCATTGTTGCTTGGCAGGCCCGGGCTGGATTTAAACCCGCCAGCTGAGGTGTATGTGGCTGGCGCTTTAGCCGCTTGAGCCACAGGCGCCAAGCCATTAGTTTCCTACTTTGGGGAATGACAATGGGTGTAAGCAACGTTTCATCTTTCTCTTACCTCTTTTCTATAGAAACATTGTTGCCTTTTATATTAACTTGGATGGAGTCAAAACACATTCTTCTTTATAAAGTATCACAAGAATGGAAAAGCAGGTATCTGATATACTAAATGCGAATATGAAGCCAGTAGATGATCTAATACACGCTCACACCAAAGAAAAACTCAATTCAAATCAAGGTGGGGGAAGAAAGAAGGAGAAAGGTATGAGGTAGGGGGCAGGGGGTGGGTGAGCTCCCACTTAACGGGCACAACGTAAGGGTTCACGGCACCCCTCTGGGTAGGGGCACAACTACAACAGGGACCTTACCTAGCAAATGCGAACATTGTAGCCTAATTATTTATACCCTCATGTTAATCTGAGAACAAACAAACAAATAAACAAACATCATTGCAAGCATGAGGATAGACTTTAAAGGACTCAGCCTCGGAGTCAGGAGGATGAAACTCTGACTACGGGATCTGTCCTTGGTGACCATGGCGGGGAGACAGCCCTTTTCCCAGCTTACGGCTCACTTTGCTCCAGCACCCAACTGGCTCCAACTGGGCCCACACATCTCCTAAGGACATGATTTTGTCTCCCAGAACGGGACCTGCGCAGATATTTGACTTGATGCATATTCTAGCGGCGGCTCGACTGTTCCCCAGAACAGGGATCTTTCTTCTCTTCTTCTCCGAGGCAGCTTTGGCTTCCTTCACTCGCTGACTGCCAGCGTGACTGCTGGCTGGTGCTTCGTGCCGGCCAGGACTGTGCGATTCTCTCGTCGTCTTTCCAACCACAGTGCGTAACTTGTTTCCTTCAATCTGACTGGGTGCGGCCAGGTCACCTGCCTCTCTTAGAGAAATAGCAGACCCCAGAAGAAGAGCATATGCTCATTACGGTAGAAGGCTGTGGGCCTGGAGGAAAGGCAGGGAAATAATCAAACAGAGCCGCTGGGCTCCGACAGATCTAAGAGGGCAGAGAGAGGAGACAGCCCTGCTACCCGCGGGATGCCTCAGTTTATCAAAACTGCAAGGGATCTGGATCTTAAACGAAATCTCCCAATTTTTATTTTATTTCATTTTATTTATTTTATTTATTTTTGAGACAGAGTCTCACTATGTCGCCCTCAGTAGAGTGCTGTGGTGTCACAGCTCACAGCAACCTCAAACTCTTGGGTTTAAGTGATTCTCTTGCCTCAGCCTCCCAAGTAGTTGGGACTACGGTGCCCACCACAATGCCCAGCTATTTGTTGTTGTTGTTGTTGATGTCGTTGTTTTAGCTGGCCTGGGCTGGGTTCGAACCTACCAGCCTAGGTGTATGTGGCTGGCACCCTACCCACTGAGCTACAGACGCTGCTAATTTTTCTATTTTTAGTAGAGACAGGGTCTGGCTCTTGTTTCAGGCTGGTCTCTAATTCCTGAGCTCAAGCCACCTACCCACTATGGCCTCCCAGATTTCTAGGATTACAGGCATGAGTGACTCTGCTCTCCTTTTGATTATAAATTCCATCCTTAACTTGTTTCTCTCCTCTTAAATTTTACTATATGCAGTGAAGAGAAGCCACTCCATGCCCTCAACACTTTGCTTAGTGATTTCTTCAACCAAATATCCTAGTTTATCACTTATAACAAACATTTCACAAAACACTAGGACATGATAAAAAACAAAAACAAAAACATTAGCACATGAACACAATTCACCCAAGTTCTTTGCCACTTAATAACAAGGATTGGCCTTTCCTTCGATTTCCAATAATATATTTTTCCTTTCCATTTGAGACCTCATGAAAATGGCCTTTACTGTCCATATTTCTATTTTTTTTTTTTTTAGACAAAGTATCACTTTGTTGCTCTTGGTAGAGTACTGTGGCATCATAGCTCACAGCAACCTCAAACTCTTGGGCTTAAGTGATTTTTTTTTTTTTGCTTCAGTCTCCCAAGTAGCTGGGACTACACCTGCCTGCCACAACGCCTGGCTATTTTTTTTTTTTTTTTAAATGAGGTCTTGGGTGGCGCCTGTGGCTCAGTCAGTAAGGCGCCGGCCCCATATACTGAGGGTGGCGGGTTCAAACCCAGCCCCGGCCGAACTGCAACAAAAACATAAAAAAAAAATAAAAAACTACCTAAAAAAAAAAAAAATGAGGTCTTACGCTGGCTCAGACTGGTCTCAAACTCCTGAGCTCAAGCAATCCACCCGCCTCAGCCTCCAGAGTAGGATTACAGGTGTGAACCACCCCACCCGGTCCATATTTCTATTAATACCAACATTCTGATCATGACCACTTAGGTAATCTTGAGGAAGGTTGAGGCTATCTCTACAAATCTCCTCTTCCTCAGGGCCCTCGCAAGAATTTCCCTTAATGGTCCGTTCATGGTAACATACTTTTTCTAGCATTCACTTCATTTTTTTGAATTTATTTTTAGATTATTTATTTATTTTGTTTTAGTAGGGGAGGAGAGGTCTCAGTCTTGCTCAGGCTGGTCTCAAACTCCTGAGCTCAAGCCATGCACCCACCTCAGCCTCCCAGAGTGGTAGGATTACAGGTGTGAGCCACCAGGGCAGGCCCTTTTTATGTATTTGTTACAGTAGCACCCCTCGTCTCACTACTAGTTTCTGTCTCAGTCTGTTTAGGCTGCTATAACCAAATACCACAAACTGGGTAATTTATAAACAACAGGAATTTATCTCTCACAGTTTTGGAGGCTGAGACATCCAAGATCAACATGCCAGCAGATTTAGTGTCATTCTCTGCCTTGAAGATGGCAAAGAGGTGAGTGAGCTCCTTCAAACCTCTTTTCTTTTTTTTTTGTATTTTGAAAATATTTATTCCCTTAATAATTAGTAAGGTTGAGTATCTTTTTTTTTTTTTTTTCAAACCTCTTTTGTAAGGGCACTAATCTCCTTGCGGGGAGGCTTCACCTTCAGGACCTAATCACCTTCTAAATGTCCCACCTCATAATACTATCCCACTGGGCATTGAGTTCCAACATGAATTTGTGGGGAACACTAACAACAGCCTCCCAGTTGCCGCCCCAGGGCTTCTCCTTTCCCTGCCCCACCCCCCACCTCATTCCCCTCGGTATTTGAGATCACCCCTCCCCTGTCCCTCTGTAGGTACCTGCTCTCTGGGAATCCCCTGGAACACCTCTAGGCCTCATGCTTCTGCCCTCAGCCCTTCTTTCCCTGGTGCTAGTTCTGGCTCAGCTCACCACTTCTAGCTGTGGTGCGTGATGTGCCAAAGACTTCACCTCCAGCCTGACACCCCCCAGAAAGGCTCTCTGCCGGGCATCTACAGACTCCTCATTTTGCCTGGGGCCAACCTGAGCCTTGTTATCCCCCTTACCTCCAAATCCGCTCTTATTCCAGCCCCGCTGTGGCCAGGTTG
Organism: Perodicticus potto; assembly: GCA_963574655.1. Lineage (NCBI taxonomy): Eukaryota > Metazoa > Chordata > Mammalia > Primates > Lorisidae > Perodicticus > Perodicticus potto. The sequence continues at coordinate 26,801 of CAUYRH010162102.1, forward strand.
GGCTCATCCCTCTGCACCCATTACTGGCCCGTCCTGTGAAATGTGCCCCCTTGCCAGGCGCCCAGCCAGCTCTGCCTTCTGCCCCACCGAGGCCACAGTCCCGCAGCTGCCTTCCTGCTCAGCCTTCCTCTCTGCCCGCAGCCCCGGCCGAAGGCTGCCTGCAAGGTCGAGACCTGCCTCCAGAGGGCAGCATCTGGTCCCCCAACCGTCCCTCCCGGCTCAGAAAATCCCGGCAATTTCCAAACCACTCATGTTTGGGGACCTCATCTCCGCTGGAATGCTTTTCTCGCTCCCCCAAAGTCTTCTTCGGTTACTCAGCTGTGGCGGAAGAAAGCCAGTGGGGACCTCGGCTTTGGAGGCCATTCTGCTCTCCCAGCCTTCGTCCGAACCCTCAAATAGCTCTCTGGGGTGACTGCGGTTATCTTTCTTTTATTTTCTTCCTCTCTTACATCCCTCTCCATCTCCCTCTGTTAACTTCAAGTCTCCTTCTGCCACATCCTCTCCCCACGTCAATCCCCGTCCTCTCAAAGCCGCCTTGGGACACCCCAACACAACCCATCTGCCAGGAGGCCTCCAGCCTGGGGACACGGCCGTTAAGGACGTGCCTCGGAAGACAGGATCCTCCTGGAGATGAGGAGGAGAAAAAGGAATACCAAGAGCCTCCTCGGGGATGGCACGGACCAAGCTTTATGATTAGACCTGGGATTGACTCCAAAATCTCAGTAAACGGGAAACAAGCCCCACTGTGCGCCCTGAGTTCATCCGTTCTCCCCAATGTCCAGCAGGGGGCGCGCGACTCCATTGACTCCGTCCGCCCTAAGGGAGGTGTGAGTGAATGAAGTGAGGTGGGGAATGTGTGCGTGCAGGTGGAAATGCGGGAAAGGCGGAACGGGTAAGTACTAACGGTGGGAGAGGAGGAAACGGATTTACGCGGCGCGGACCTCGCCAAAAAGCACTCATTCATTTAGTTCTTCATTCGCTCGTTCGTTCCTTTGTCCCGGCCGGGGGTCAGGAGCCAGCCCATCAGCCAACCCTAACGCGGCCTCCCCCAGCCCCGGCCGGGGCTCCAGGGGCTGACGGAGCTCTCGGCGCGCCTGCGCGGCCCGCCCACGTGACGGCTGGGGCCCCGCCCCTCCGACCTTCCTCTCGCCCCGCCCCCGCCTCCCGCCTGCTGCGAGTGCGGCCTCGGCTTGCGGCGGCTCCAGGTCAGCTGTGAGACGTGGGCCGGACGGCTGGGAGCGCGGGCAGCGGGCTGCGGGCAGGCGGGCGGGGCCGGGGGCGACAGAGCGGAGCAGGGGACCCGGGGCGCGGGGACGGGCGCGGGCCGGGGGCACGGGGGCGGCGCCCTGAAGGGAGCCCGCGGCCTGACGTGGCGGGAGGGCGGCCGACGGGACCCCCGGGTGCGGCCTGACCGGGTTCCGGGGGGCCCCCGCGGGGCTTCTCGCTCCGGGGCAGGCCCTGTCGCCTGCGGCTGCCCCGGCGGGGCCTTCCGGGTCGCGACCCTCGGGGGCAGGGGCGTCGCGGGCGCGCCCTGCAACAGGCGGGAGGGTCGGGGGCCTGGGTGGACCTCGGCGCTCGGCCTGCCCGGCCTCGGTTTCCTCAGCTGGGCGCCGGGGGCCCCGAGAGCCCAGCCGCACCGGCTCCCCGGTTTCCTCAGGGGATTGGGGGATGGCGCTGTCAGTTGTGACTGGGTTATTCCGACCCGGCCCGGCGCGGCGCGCGGGCGCCTCCGCGGGGCCCCCGGCCCCGGCCTCCGCGGGGCTCTACCCTCCCCGGCCTCCGGCTCCAGCCTCCGCGGGGCCCGGCCCGGGCGCGCACAAATGCCCATGGTCGCCGACGAGCCTCCGAGCCTCCGAGCCTTCCCCCCTCGTGGAAGTCTCCCCCTCAGGGGACCAGGACCCTCGCCTTTGTTGCAGACCTTAACTCCGTATCCCCGGTGATGATGGGGCTCCTTGGTGGGCCCCTTCAAAGATAGAGGGTGTCTGCTCAGTAGACGGTGTTGGGTTGAAACTTCTTCTGAAATGCTTGCAACTGTCACCTTTGAGTTCATAAAAATTCATATTGTGTCGTCTTGGGACAGAAAGCTTCCTTTCTGCTTCCCCCTAAAGCTTTGAAGACCTCAGAAGAGAGGGGCCTCGTTCGTGATGACTGGAACTGGGGATGTTACGGGACTCGGAGGAGGGGTGACTTACCCCAGGGAAGGATTCAGGACGGAGACTGACAAATGACAGTTCCACTGAGCGTCCTTTATCTAAGAAAAACAGGCATTGGGAAGGAATCGCAAAGGATGTGGCTGCGTTTTGATTCTGAAAATGTTGTCAATTACAGAAATATAGTTATACTCGAAATGCTGTTTTTCACCCAAGTCAGCAAAGATTAAAAAGAAACACTATTTGTAAGCTTGTCATCTAAATCAGGTTCTCATACTTCTGCTGGCAGGAGAAAAAACTGGTACAACCTCCAGGGAGGGCAGTTTAGAAGTGTTCATTAAATCCATGCATACCAGTTGAAGTTAAAATGAGCTGCTTAAAATGTATCTAGGAAGTGTTCCTCAGATAACTGCTACATGTGTGGCATATTTCAATGATTTTCAGTGTATCACTTTTTTCAGTAGCAAACAACTGGGGGAAAGGCAGATGTCTCTCACTAGGATTGGTGAAGAAAAACATTTATTCATGTGATAGAGTATGGGAGGGATATGAAATTGTGCAAAAGCTAGTAAAAATGTTGTAGATTGTAGGAATGTTGTAGATTGATAGATTGACCTGAGACTCTGTAGATGTCTTCTGAAGACTATGCAGGAAAGAGGAATAGTAGTTTCCCCTGAGAGGATTTGGTTGGGGCATAGATGGAAAGGTAATTTAAGTTTTTAATTTTTTTTTCCTTTTCAATTTGATTCACCTGAATTTATTACATGTTTGAAAATACATTTGAGAATTTTTTTTTTTTTGAGATAGAGTCTCACTGTGTGACTCTCCATAGAGTGCCGTGGCGTCACAGCTCACAGCAACCTCAAACTCTTAGGCTTAAGCAATTCTCTTGCCTCAGCCTCTCAAGTAGCTGGGACTATAGGCACCCGTCACAAAGCTCAGCTATTTTTTTTGTTGTGGTTGTCATCGTTTGGCAGGCCTGGTTTGGGTTCGAACCCACCAGCCCCTGTGTATGTGGCTGGCGCCCTAGCTGCTGAGCTACAGGTGCTGATCCCTTTGAGAATTTTTTTATTAAACATTTGAAACCAACAGGAAAGTACAGGGAACAACAGACCCTTATCAGGTCCTTTGTCTCCCTTTTTCCGTTCTGAAGAAAATTGTTTCCCTGAATTTGACATACATCATTTCTGTAAAGGGGTTTTGTACTATTCTATACCATAATAACTATATATAAACAATGTTAGATAATAGTGTTTAGTTTTCAAACTTTTTTTATTTTTGAGTCAATTTTCAGCTGTCTCCCTGGGTAGAGTGCGGTCATAGCTCACCCCAACCTCCCTCTCGGACTCAAACCATCCTCTTGCCTCAGTTTTTCTATTTTTAGTAGAGACAGGGTCTTGCTCTTGCTCAGGCTGGTCTCGAACTCATGATCTCAAGAAATCCACCCACCTCGACCTCCCAGAGTGTTGGGATTACAGGTGTGAGTCACTGCGCCCGGCCTCAAACTTTTTGTAAATGAAATTGTACTATACATATTCTGCAATTTTCTATCTGCGTGACTTAGAGGTTTTTTTCCACTTTGATGACTGTAGCTTGACTGTTAGCTTGACTATAGCTTTGCCATTTTAACCATTGTCTAGCATTCTGTTCAGTCACAGTGCCATGATACCCATTCTTTTGGTGATGGCCAGTACTTGCTTTGTATATGTGGTCTTAAGTGTTATTGCATTTGTACAGTTTCTTTAATTGTACTTGGTAAATGTGCTTTGCCTGCCTATGAACGTGGTCCTCCTGTTTTGCTGTACTCGTTCCTACAGTAGATGTTTAGGGAGCAACTGCCATCTGTCTCTTCCCAAGATGGCAGAGGTGTTCCTGTGATCACAGCAGATAAGGACTCTGCTTGTGAGCTTGGCATCTGTTGGGGCAGTCAGTCCTAGAGAAGGAGGCTCTCTTCATTCCCTGGTAGTGATGAGGAAACAGGATTGGAGATAGGAGACAATGTGAGAGTGTGTGTGTGTGTGCGCGCGTGCAGCCCTGGTAGTTTTGAGATGTTTGTAAGATAAGTCTTCAGCCCTTGGAAGAACTGAATCTCTGGGTTCGATTAGTGAAACGTGTTTGTTGTCTTCATACATTTCACCTTCTACAAATAGAGGGAGAAAATGATCGAGCTAGACCGGTGTTTTTCAACATTATGTCACGGGACACTTGAACCTCATAGTTAAACTTCTGTGGCACACTTAAATTATGTTGATCAAAAAAATAAAAAGTAGGGCGGCACCTGTGGCTCAGTGAGTAGGGTGCCAGCCCCATATACTGAGGGTGGCAGGTTCAAACCCGGCCCCGGCCAAATTGCAACAAAAAAAAATAGCTGGGTGTTGTGGCAGGCGCCTGTGGCCCCAGCTACTAGGGAGGCTGAGGCAAGAGAATCTCCTAAGCCCAAGAGTTGGAGGTTGCTGTGAGCTGTGACACCACGGCAGTCTACTGAGGGGGACAAAGTGAGACTCTGTCTCTAAAAAGCTTTGACCTTCTTTCAAAAATAATTTAATTAATGGTCCTTAAAAATTTTCGAGGCACACCTCATATGCTTTCACAGCACAAAAGTGTGCCATGACACACTGGTTGAAAATCACTGAGCTTGGCTCTGTGCCTGTAGCTCAGTGGGTAGGGTGCTACCCACCTACACCAGAGCTGGTGGGCTCGAAACCAGCCTGGGCCTGCCAAACCACAGTGACAACTACAACCAAAAAATAGCCGGGCGTTGTGATGGGCACCTGTAGTCCCAGCTATTTAGGAGACTGAGGCAAGAGAATCGCTTAAGTCCAGGAGTTGGAGGTTGCTGTGAGTTGTGAGGCCACAGCACTCTACCCAGGGCAACAGCTTCAGATTCTGTCTCAAAGAAAAAAAAAAAAAGAAAATTTAAGAGAAAAGAAAATCATTGAGTGAGACCTTGACCAACATGCAGTCATGAGAGACAGACAGGCCTAGGTGGGAGGCTGAAGGTTTTCAGAGGAGGGCAGATATCCCTTTTGGTCTAAGGACTGGTGATAGGGCAGGGAAGGAAAGGCTTGATGGAGAGTTGGTTTTTTTTTTTTTTTTTTTTGAGACAGAGCCTCAAGCTGTCACCCTGGATAGAGTGCTGTGGCATCACAGCTCACAGCAACCTCCAATTCCTGGGCTCAAGAGAGTCTCCTGCCTCAGCCTCCCAAGTAGCTGGGACTACAGGTGCCCGCCACAACGCCCGGCCATTTTTTGGTTGCAGCCGTCGTCGTTTGGCGGGCCAGAGCTGGATTCGAACCCACCAGCTCAGGTGTACGTGGCTGGCGCCTTAGCCCATTGAGCCACAGGCGCCGAGCCAATTTTTTTTTTTCTTTTTTTTTTTGAGACATAGTCTCAGACTTTCCCCCTGGGTAGAGTGCCATTGGGTCACAGGTCACAGCAACCTCAAACTCTTGGGCTTAGGTGATTCTCTTGCCTCAGCCTCCTGAGTACCTGGGATTACAGGCGCTCACCACAATGCCCAGCTATTTTTTTTTTTTTTTTTTGAGACAGAGCCTTAAGCTGTGGAATCACAGTTCACAGCAACCTCCAATTCCTGGGCTCAAGCAATTCACCTGCCTCCGCCTCTTAAGTAGCTGGGACTACAGGCGTCTGCCACAATGCCCGGCTAGTTTTTGGTTGCTGCCGCCATTGTTGTTTGGCGGGCCCAGGCTGGATTTGAACCCACCAGCTCAGGTGTATGTGGCTGGCGCCTTAGCCACTTGAGCCACAGGTGCCGAGCCCCAGCTATTTTTGTTGTTGTAGTTGTCGTCGTTTGGCAGGCCAGGCTGGATTCAAACCCACCAGCTCCAGTGTATGTGGCTGGCCCTTAGCCGCTGAGCTAAGGCATTGAGCCACACCTGGCTATTTTTAGAGATGAGATCTCTCTCTGGCTCAGGCTGATCTCTAACTCCTGAGCTCAAGCAGTCCTCCCATCTCATCCTCCCAAAGTGCTGGGATTACAGGCGTGAGCCACCACGCCCGACCTAATGGAGACTTTTGAGTCAGGTCACAAGAGCCCTAAGCTTGAGGCAGCAGGGAGCCATCAATTTAGAAGTCAGATGGCACTCTCACAGGGTTAGGTGGGGACCTCCAAGGAGCCTGGAGAGGATGAGGCAAGAGGTAGGGAAACTGGCTGGGACTCATTGCTGAGGTCTGACCTACAGTGGTGGCCCTGGAGGAGTATAAGCTGTCAGAGTTGGGGAAAAGCAGAAGGAATCAGAACTAGAGGGTCTTATATGGCATAAGGATTAAAAAGTAAAAGAGATATTTGAGGCCATGAGGTTTCCAATGTGGAAATGGTATCTGTACCAATAACAAAAACCAGTTGGGGGGCTGCTGCCTGGATCAGACGCTGAGCTGGAGGGTGTACTTGGGAATGCAGGCTCTTGGAAAAGAAGAGTGGGCAGGAATAGGGTGTATTGGATGAAAGGAAGAGGTCAGAAAAGAGAATTTCTGTAGGGTGAAGTTTCCAGCCAAGAGACAATCCTAAGCAAGAGTTGGTCAGCCAAGAGCACGCCTCAGCCCTTGGTATCTCTGGGGCTTTGTTGAGAAAGACTAGTCAGTCCAGGGTGGGAATTAGGAATGAGTGGGTGGGCAGAAGTCCCAAGTCCAGGAGGCAGATGAAGGAGGGCAGACACAGAGGAAGTTACAACAGAATGTATTTGATGGGAAGCAGTAGAGGGTACAGAGTGGACAGGTGCAGGAGGAGGAAGGGGGTGCCCTGAGTCTCAGTATTGAAGAAGGAGACCTTTCCTTTTTGGCAAGTTTTATATTGGGATCTTTTTCTTTCCCTTTTTCTTTATTTTATTTTATTTTATTTTGTTTTTTTTTGAGACAGAGCCTCAAGCTGTCGCCTTGGGTAGAGTGCTGTTGCATCACAGCTCACAGCAACCTTCAATCCTGGGCTTAAGTGATTCTCCTGCCTCAGACTCTCAAGTAGCTGGGACTACAGGCGCCTGCCACAACACCCGGCTATATTTTGGTTGTAGTTGTCATTGTTGTTTGGCAGGCCTGGCTGGATTTGGATCTGCCAGCTCTGGTGTATGTGGTTTGTGCCTTAGCTGCTTGTGCTACAGGCACCAAGCCTTATTTCCCTTTTTCTTTCTTTCTTTCTTTCTGTCTTTATTTTTTGAGACAGAGCCTCAAGCTATCACCCTGGATAGAGTGCTGTGGCATCACAGCTCACAGCAACCTCCAATTCCTGGGCTCAGGCGAGTCTCCTGCCTCTGCCTCCCAAGTAGCTGGGACTATAGGCACCCACCACAACACCCGGCCATTTTTTGGTTGCAGCCGTCATTGTTTGGGGAGCCTGGGCTGGATTCGAATCTGCCAGCTCAGGTGTACGTGGCTGGCGCCTTAGCTGCTTAAGCCACAGGCGCTGAGCTTTTTTTCTTGTTTTTTAAGACAGGGTATCCCTGTGTTGGGTGGACTGGAGTGCAGGGCAGTGGCATTATTATTGCTCACTGCAACTTCAAATTCCTAGGCCCAAATGATCTGCCTATTTCAGCATCCCAAAGATCTGGAACTACAGGCATGCACAACCACACCCAGCTAATTTCTTTTTGTGTGTGTGGAAACGAGTCTTGCTGTGTTACGTAGGCTGGTCTTGAACTCCTGGCCTCAAGTAAGCCTTCCATTTCAGCCTCCTAAAGTGCTGGGATTATAGGCATGAGCCACTGTGCCCAGCATATTTTTCATGTTTTACTCTTAAAGATACATAGTCATGTGCCACATAAGGACGTTCCAATCAACAATGTACCAGACTAGATATACGATAATGGTCCCATAAGCTTATGATACTGTAGTTTTACTGTACTTTTTCTGTGTTTAGATACATAATTATATACAATTGTGTTAACAGTTGTATACAGTATTCAGTACTGTGGGATTGTGAAATACATATTTGGGTCTTGTCCCATTTCCTGGTATAAAACTCCTAAAATCATTAGAATCTCCAAATTGATGTCTTTTTGTGTGTTGGCGAGAAGCCCTTAGGTAGCTTCAGGAGTGGGGCTGGTCATAGTTAAAGATCAAAGCAAGATTAGCGGGTTGGAACCTTCAGCCCCACCTTCCAACCTTAGGAGAGGAGAGGAGAGGAGAGGCTGAAGTTAAGAGGCTGATTACCAGTGGTCATGCCTAAATAATAAAGATTTCATAAAACCCCAATGACTGGTTTTGGAGAGCTTCTGGATGGCTGCAGGTGGATGTCCCTGGAGGGAGGTGCTCCTGGGAGGGCACAGCAGCTCTGGACCACTTCCTACAAGCCTTGCCCGGTGCATCTCTTCATTTATATCCTTTGTGATAGCCTTTCTAATAAACCAGTAAATGTAAGTAAGTGTTTTCCTGAGTTCTGTGAGCCCCTCTAGCAGATTAATTGAACCTAGAGAGAAGGTTGTGGGATCCTGTGTTTATAGCCAGTAGTCACAAGGACTGGTAAAACAACCTGGGACTTGTTTTTTTTGTTTTTTTTTTTTTGAGACAGAGCCTCAAGCTGTCACCCTGGATAGAGTGCTGTGGCATCGCAGCTCACAGCAACCTCCAATTCCTGGGCTGAAGCGAGTCTCCTGCCTTTGCCTCCCAAGTAGCTGGGACTACAGGCACCCACCACAACGCCCGGCCATTTTTGGTTGCAGCCGTCATTGTTGTTTGGCGGGCCCAGGCTGGATTCGAACCCGCCAGCTCAGGTGTACGTGACTGGCACCTTAGCCTGCTGAGCCATAGGCGCCAAGCCACAACTTGGGACTTGTGATTGGCATTGGTCGTGTGGGGCAGTCTTGGGGGCTGAGACCTCACCCTGTGAGATCTGACACTATCGCCAGGTATTTAGTCTCTGAATTGAATTGGAGGACACCTCGCCGGTGTCTGCAGAACTGATGCTTGCTTGTTGGATGGGGAAGCCTACCCCAGCTCCACATACATTTGGTCACAGAAGTCTTCTGTGTTGGCAGTGCCCATAGCTCAGTGGGTAGGGTGCCGGCCTCATACACTGAGGCTGGTGGGTTCGAACCTGGCCCATGCCAGTTGACAACTACAATGATAATAAAAAAAATAGCCAGGTGTTGTGGCGGGCACCTGTCGTCCCAGCTACTTGGGAGGCTGAGGCAAGAGAATTGCTTAAGCCTAAGAGTTTAGGGTTGCTATGAGCTATGACGATATGGCACTCTACCCAGGGCAACAGCTTGAGACTCTGTCTCAAAAAAAAAGAAAAAAAAAAACTTCTGTGTTGATTGTTGTGTGAGAGCAGAGGGAAATTTCTGGTTTTCCCACTCAGAAGTACAGGGGCATGCTGTACAGATTTATGGCCTAGGAGCAATACCATGTAGTCTAGGTGAGTAGTAGGCTACACCATGTAAGTTTTAAAGTACACTCTATGTTTGCACAGTGATGAAATCAGCTAACAGTGCATTTCTCTGCAAGTGTCTCTGTCTGTTCTGAGTGATACATGACTGTAGTAAGCAATTGGAGATAAAACACATTTTGGGGAGAAGGAAGTGGGGTGAGTTGAGACAGAGAGGGCAGATGTTTACCTGAGTGGCTATGCTGTGCCTATAGAACATGACCCTGGGTGGCCAGCTGTCCACAGTCACTTTTAGTTGGTCCATGGCAAAAGTCTGTTGGCAATAGGTTTGTTTTACCAGGTCAGTTTCTGAGGCTCCCATTGAAGTCAGTTTGCGTTTTTTTAGCATACCGACTCAATTATTAGATGGTAACCTTGAGTTTAAAGCATGAAGCACATAAATGCATCAGGTCCAGTCCAAGTTACTGTGTTTAATTCTCCAAACCCCAGTGAAGGAGCATAGGCCCTGGAAACAACATTCCCCACTGGCCATGTGTGGGTCTCCTGACTACAACTCAGGCCGTGCTATTTTTATGCATCAGTTCCTGCCAGGGGTTCCTAATTTTGTTCTTTCTTTTTTTTTTTTGAGACAGAGCCTCAAGCTATCACCCTGGATAGAGTGCTATGGCATCACAGCTCACAGCAACCTCCAATTCCTGGGCTCAAGTGAGTCTCTTGCCTCCGCCTCCCAAGTAGCTGGGACTACAGGTGCCCGCCACAACGCCTGGCCATTTTTTTTTTTTTTGGTTGCAGCCATCGTTGTTTGGCGGGCCCAGGCTGGATTCGAACCTGCCAGCTCAGGTGTACGTGGCTGGCGCCTTAGCCTGTTGAGCCACAGGCGCTGTGCCATTTTGTTCTTTCTTAATGGGTGAGAAGAAGAGTTTTTGAGAATCTGGTATGTGCCAGTGCTTTATGTTCATTATTTTATCAGTTTAAGAATGCCCCAATGGGACAGATACTTTCATCTCCCTTTTTACAGTTGAGAAACTTGAGCACAGCTCAGGTTGGTCATATTGTAAGTCCATGGTGGAGCTGGACTCCAACCCAGGTCAGTGATGCTGAAAGAAAGAAAATTGTATGAAAGATTTGGGGTGTGAAGGGACATGAGTCAAAGGAAGAAGGCCAAGGAATAGAGGTGGGAGAAGAGAGGGAATTAGGGGTCGTAGATCACAGGGAAAGCACAAATGAGCTGGAGGGAGACACAGGAACATGGAGAGCTCAGATGCTGTGGTAGGGGTGCTGTCTGCCTGCTCACTCCCTCCTGTCTTGCCAGTTGACAGGCCGGGCCACGGTGGCGAGGGGTCTTGTGGCTGTCAGGATGGCGGAGGAGCAGGAGTTCACCCAGCTGTGCAAGTTACCCGCACAGCCCTCCCAGCACTGCATCAACAACACCTACCGCAGCGCACAGCACTCCCAGGCCCTGCTCCGGGGGCTGCTGGCTCTCCGTGACAGTGGGATCCTCTTCGATGTGGTCCTGGTGGTGGAGGGAAGACACATCGAGGCCCACCGCATCCTGCTGGCTGCATCGTGTGATTACTTCAGGTGAGTTCCTTACATGTGTTTTTATAAGGAAAATGACATAGGGAACCATAGCTCCAGTAGTGAGGGTGCTGGGAAAAATAATATATCTAAATGAAATATAAAACCATACAACTGATGGTTTTGTAGAAAAATAAATTGTCGGCTCGGCGCCTGTGGCTCAACGGGCTAAGGCGCCAGCCATGTACACCTGAGCTGGCGGGTTCAAATCCAGCCCAGGCCCGCCAAACAACAATGACGGCTGCAACCAAAAAATGGCTGGGCGTTGTGGCGAGCGCCTGTAGTCCCAGCTACTTGGGAGGCGGAGGGAAGAGACTCGCTTGAGCCCAGGAATTAGAGGTTGCTGTGAGCTGTGATGCCACGGCACTCTATCCAGAGTGACAGCTTGAGGCTCTGTCTCAAAAAAAAAAAAAAAAGAAAGAAAAAGAAATTGTCAGCACTTTACCAAAATCAAAAAGCCCAGATGCTTCCCTGGGTAGCTGAGCCTCTTAGGAGCAGTCTCCAAAGCCATATCAACTTTTTCAGAGCAGTTTCAGGAAAAGAAGGGAGGTTTTCAAAATTTTTTAGTAAAGTTACATAACCTTGGTGCCAAAACTGCACAAACAGCCAAAACGCAAAAAGAAAACTATAGGTAATTTGTGAAGGACCACGTGAAAGTCCTCAGGAGTGTCTGGCATGTGGAGCGCCACCACACCTAATAGTTTCAGAGCAGGAGATACCAGCCCAGGTGGGAGTTGTTGATGGAAAGCTGACTTCCACGCTGGGGAATCGTTCTTACAATGCGTAGCATTGATCCATCACTAGCAACCTAGCATATACTATGAATCTGCTCACATATCTGTAGAGCATATCTACGGATAGTGAGTAACAATGTTCAGTATTTATTCTCACAGTTAAAAAACATTTTGAGTAGGTGAAAAGAGATTCCCAGTGAAATACCAGTTTATCCTGCCCTTTCACCTCATTCCCTGATCCCATGGTAAACCAGTTTTAATTTAATTTAATTTTATTTTTAATTTAATTTATTTATTTGTTTATTATTTTTTTAGAGACATAGTCTCACTTTATTGCCCTTGGTAGAGTGCCGTGGCGCCACAGCTCACAGCAACCTCCAACTCCTGGGCTTAGGTGATTCTCTTGCCTCAGCCTCCTGAGTAGCTGGGACTTCAGGCGCCCACCACAATGCCCGGCTATTTTTTTGTTTCAGTTTGGGTGGGGCTGGGCTCGAACTGACCCGCTGGTATATGGGGCCAGTGCCCTACCAACTGAGCCACAGGCGCCACCCTTTATTTTTATTTATTTATTTATTTATTTATTTTTTTGAGACAGAGTCTCAAGCTGTTGCCCTGGGTAGAGTTCTGTGGCATCATAGCTCACGGCAACATCAAACTCTTGGGCTCAAGCGATTCTCTTGCTTTAGTCTCCCAAGTAGTTGGGACTATAGGCACCCGCCACAACAGGCAGCTATTTTTGTTGTTGTTGCAGTTGTATTGTTGTTTAGCGGGCCTGGGCTAGGCTCAAACCCACCAGCTCTGGTGTATGTGGCTGGCGCTATAACCACTGTAACCACTGAGCTACGGACGCTGAGCCATTATAATTATAATTATTATTATTATTATTATTTTTCTTTTTGCAGTTTTGGCCAGGGCTGGGCTTGAACCCACTACCCCTGGTATACAGGGCCAGCGCCCTTCTCCTTGAGCCACAGGCACCACCTGAGCTATTTTTTTTTTTGTAACTTTAATTTTATATTTTTATTTTATTTATTTATTTATTTAGACAGTCTCAAGCTGCCACCCTGGGTAGAGTGCCATGGCGTCATAGCTAACAGCAATCTCCAATCTTGGGCTCAAGCAATACTTTTGCCTCAGTTTTTCTAGTTTTAGTAGAAATGGGGTTTCACCTCTGGTCAGGCTGGTCTTGAACTCGTGAGCGCAAACAATCCACCTGCCTCAGCCTCCCAGAGTACTAGGATTATAGGTGTGAGGCACTGCACCCAGCTGGTAAACCAGTTTTGAAATGTTCCTATTCATCCATACACTGTTCTTTTTTTTTTTGTAAGTGCTATTTCATAGTTCTGAAACTCCAAAAGTTCTAAAATTGAACTTTTTCCCTTTTTTCCCCTAAGAATTCTTTTGAAATATAAAATTGAACTTTTCTTGAGATAGGGTTTTGCTCTGTACCTAGGCTGGAGTACAGAGGCAGGATTATAGCACACTGCAACCTTGACCTTCTGGGCTCAAGCCATCCTTCTGCCTCAGCCTCCCCCGTAGCTGGAACTACAGGTTCAAGCCACCCTGCCTGGCTGATTGTATTTTGAAGAGATGGGGGTCTCACTATGTTGCCCAAGCTAGTCTCGAACTCCCAGCATCAAGGGATGCTCCTTCAACATTAGTATCACAGGCTTGAGCTACTGTACTCAGCCTTAAGTTGAACATTTTAAAAAATTGGTTAGGTATAAATTCATTAAACCACAGAACTTACTCCAAACTGATATGAAGCTAATTATATTTTTTATTCTACTTACTGTGAGTCTTTATACATTTTGTGCTGAGAACATTCAAGTGTTTGAATATGAAATGATGATTCAGATCCCCTGGGTGTAACATCCTGTATGGCTTGTGTACAGTGTTTCTCACATTGAAACCTGAATTCTGAAAAACTTAAGCTTCAGGGGTTTGTACCAGAGATCAGGTGCCTAACAAGTTGACAAGGAAATGTTTCTTCCCCTCCCCCTCCTGACTTCAGAGGTAGCACATGGGTGAGTCACTGCACCTTGTGATGCCCTGAGGATCCCAGGCACCGGCAGCAGGAGTGGAGGGTTCTGTGGTCTCTACAGCCTCCCTTTAATAGATCGGTCCCTTGCTGCTGTGCTTGGTGAACATCTTTTTAAACTGTAATACATACATAAAAAACATAAAACTTACTATCTTAATCTTTTTTTTTTTAACTATACAGTTCAGAAGTGTTATGTATATTCACAATTTTGTGAAACAGATCTCCAAAACCCAGAACTTTTTTATCTTGCAAATCTGAAACTTTTTTATGTTGCGAATAGTAAACTCCCAACAACCACCGCTCCCCTTTCTGTCTATGAGTTTGACTATTTTAGGTACCTCTTAGGTAAAATCATGCAACATTTGTCTTTTGTGACTGGCTCGTTTCACTTAGCATAATAAGATCAAGATTTATCTGTGGCAAAACATGTGGCATGATTTCCTTCATTTTTGAGGCTGACTAGTATTCCATCGTATGGCTATACCAATTTTGTTTGTCCAGCCACTGCTTCTACCTCTTGGCTGTCATGAACGATGCTGCTATGAATGTGGGTACACAAATATCTCTTTGAGACTCTGTTTTCAGATTCTTTTGGGTGTTTACCTTGAGGTCAGATTGCTGGATCATGCAGGACTGTGTTATTTATTTATTTATTTTGAGACAGTCACACTCTGTTGCCCAGGCTAGAGTGTCATGCATCAGCCTAGCTCACTGCAACCTCAGACTCCTGCCTCAGCCTCTCAAGTAGCTGGGATTACAGGCACCCAGCACAATGTCCACCTAATTTTTCTGTTTTTGGTGGAGATGGGATCTTGCTCCTGCCCAGGCTAGTCTCAAACTCCTGAGCTCAGGCAATCCACGTACCTTGGCCTCCCAGAGTGCTAGGATTACAGGTATGAGCCACCTCACCCAGCCAGTAATTCTATTTTTACTTTTTTATTTTTATTTTTTTTTATTAAATTGTAGCTGTGTAAAAAAATGCGATCATGGGGTATAGTGTGCTGGTTTTATATACAATTTGAAATATTTTCATCAAACAGTAACTTTATTTAAAATTTTTTTTTCTTTTTTCTCTCTCTCTTTTTTTTTTTTATTTTTTTTTTAAGACAGAGTCTCACTTTGTCCCCCTCGGGAGAGTGCTGTGGCGTCACACGGCTCACAGCAACCTCCAGCTCCTGGGCTCAGGTGATTCTCTTGCCTCAGCCTCCCAAGTAGCTGGGACTATAGGCACCTGCCACAATGCTGGCTATTTTTTGTTGAAATTTGGCCGGGGCCGGGTTTGAACCCACCACCCTCGGTATAAGGGGCCAGTGCCCTACCCACTGAGCCACAGGGGCCACCCATTTTTTTTTTTTTGAGACAGAGTCTCACTCTGTCCCCCTCAGTAAAGTGCTATAACATCATAGCTCACAGCAACCTCCAATTCCTGGGCTGAAGCGAGTATCCTGTCTCTGCCTCCCAAGTAGCTGGAACTACAGGCACCCGCCACAACACCTGGCTAATTTTTGGTTGTAGTTGTTATTGTTGTTTGGCAGGCTGGGCTGGATTTGAACCTACCAGCTCTGGTGTATGTGGCTAGTGCCCTAGCCGCTGAGCTATAGGCACCGAGCCTATTTTTAATTTTTTGAGGAACCAAACACAGCAGTTGTATTGTTTTACATTCCTACCAACAGTGCACAAGGGTTATAGTTTCTCTACATTCTGCCAGAACTTGTTATTTTATGCATTTTTTGTTTTTGGTTTTGGCTTTTTTGAGACAGAGTCTCACTCTGTTGCCCTAGGCTAGAGTGCTATGGCTTCATGGCTCACAGAATCCTCAACCTCTAGGGCTTGAGCGATCTTCTTGCCTCAGCCTCCTTATTAACTGGGATTACAGGCGCCTGCCACCATGGCTGGCTAGTTTTTCTATTTTTCATAGAGATGGGGTTCTCACTTTTTTTTTTTTTTTTTTTTTTAGAGACAGAGTCTCACTTTATCACCCTTGGTAGAGTGCTGTGGTGTCACAGCTCACAGTAACCTCCAGCTCCTGGGCTTAGGCGATTCTCTTGCCTCAGCCTCCCGAGCAGCTGGGACTACAGGTACCAGCCACAACGCCTGGCTATTTTTTGTTGCAGTTTGGCCAGGGCTGGAATCAAACCTGCCACCGTAGGTATATGGGGCCGGTGCTTTACTCTCTGAGCCACAGGCGACGCCCTCACTTTTTTTTTTTTTTGAGACAGAGTCTTACTTTGTTGCCCTTGGAGGGGACTGTGGTGTCATAGCTCATAGCAACCTCAAACTCTTGGGCTCAAAAGATCCTCTTGCCTCAGCCTCCCAAGTAGCTGGGACTATAGGTGCCCGCCACAACGCCCAGTTGTTTTTTTTTTTTTTTGTAAGAGACGAGGTCTCCCTCTTGCTTAGGCTAGTCTTGAACTCCTGAGCTCAAACAACCCACCTGCCTCCATTTCCCAGAGTGCTAGGATTATAGATATGAGCCTCTCTTCTTTTTTTATAGTGGTTATGCTAATGGATATGAGGTGTGAACATCTTTAAAATTTTGTCCTCTGTAAAGTTTTTGTTTTGACATAATTTCTGAGTTACTGAAAAGCCGTGACTGTAAGAATTAAAAATCTGCCAGGCGACGTGGCTCACACCTATATTCGTAGCACTCTAGGAGGCCAAGGTGGGTGGATTGCTTGAGCTCAGGAATTTGAGACCAGCCTGAGCAAGAGCAAGATCCTGTCTCTACTAAAAGTAGAAAAATTAGGTGTGGTAGTGGAGGCTTATAGTCCCAACTACTTCCAAAAGATTGCTTGATCCTAGGAGTATGAGGTTGCTGTGAGCTATGATGACATGGCACTCTACCCAGGGTGACAGAGTGAGACTCTGTCTCAAAAAAAAAAAAAAAGAATTAAACATCTATTTTTGATGAAATAAAAAAAGGAAAAACAAACAAAATAAAGGAGTAAATGTACATTTTATTTTTCTTTTGGGCTCCATTTTCTCTTTTAAAAAATCTTTTTTTTTTTTTTTTTGAGACAGAGCCTCAAGCCGTCACCCTGGATAGAGTGTCATGGCATCACAGCTCACAGCAACCTCCAGCTCCTGGGCTCAAGCGAGTCTCCTGCCTCTGCCTCCCAAGTAGCTGGGACTACAGGCGCCCGCCACAACGCCTGGCCGTTTTTAGGTTGCAGCCGTCATTGTTGTTTGGTGGGCCTGGGCTGGATTCGAACCCGCTAGCTCAGGTGTATGTGGCTGGCGCCTTAGCCTGTTGAGCCACAGGCGCCAAGCCTCTTTTAAAAAATCTTTTAGGCTCGGCGCCTGTGGCTCAACAGGCTAAGGCACCAGCCACGTACACCTGAGCTGGCAGGTTTGAATCCAGCCCGGACCCGCCAAACAACAATGACGGCTGCAACCAAAAAATGGCCGGGCATTGTGGCGGGCGCCTGTGGTTCCAGCTACTTGGGAGGCAGAGGCAGGAGACTCGCTTGAGCCCAGGAGCTGGAGGTTGCTGTGAGCTGTGATGCCATGGCACTCTATCCAGGATGACGGCTTGAGGCTCTGTCTCAAAAAAAAATAAAAATAAATAAATAAATAAATAAATAAATAAATAATCTTTTATTTTAAAAGATTTAGGCCAGGTACAGTAGCTAATGGCTGTAATCCCAGGATTTGGGGAAGCTGAGGCAGGAGGATCATGTGAGACCAAGAGTTAGAGACCAGCCTCAGCAATATAGCTAGACCCCCATCTCTAAAAAAAGAAAAAAAATTAAAGGCCAGGTGTGGTGGCTCACACTTGTAATCCTAGCACTTTGGGAGGCCAAGGTGGGTAGATTGCCTGAGCTCAGAAGTTCAAAACCAGCCTGAGCAAGAGTAAGACTCCGTCTCTAAAAAATAGTTGGACATTGTGGTGGGCACCTGTAGTCCTGGCTACTTGGGAAGCTGTGGCAAGAGAATCTCTTGAGGGCAACAAAGTGAGACTCTGTCTCAAAAAAAAAAAAAAAATTAAAAGTTGATTGGGCATGGTAGCACTTGTCCATAGTCTCAGCTACTCTGGGAGAATCACTTAAGCCTGGAGGATTGCTTGCACCTAGGAGTTAGAGGTTGCAGTGAGCTGTGATCATGCTACTGCACTCCAGCCTAGGCGACAGAGAAAGACCCTGTCTATTACAAAAAAAAAGTAATGACATCCTTTGCAAAGAGGGAGGCAGCCCTGTGTACATGGGCATGGATCAGTTTCCAAGCCGTATTCTTTTTTTTTTTTTATTCAAAATATATTAGATTTGGTTTTTATTGTAGTCAATACGTATCCTTAAGTAAAAACAAAGTAAGATGCAGAATATGACTGTTCTGATGATAGCTCTGCCCTTAGGAGGGGAACTAACTGAAAGCTGGAAGCTGAGAGGAGGGGATTTTCACCACCACCTTTTATATATTTTAAATGTGATACCATGTATCAAACATATTACCTAGTCAAAAAAATACATTGTAAAAATACCAATTTTTTTTTTTTTTTTTTTTGTAGAGACAGAGTCTCCCTTTATTGCCCTTGGGTAGTGTGCCGTGGCGTCACACAGCTCACAGCAACCTCCAACTCCTGGGCTTAGGCAATTCTCTTGCCTCAGCCTCCCGAGTAGCTGGGACCACAGGCGCCCGCCATAACACCTGGCTATTTTTTTTGTTGCAGTTTGGCCGGGGCCTGGTTCTAACCTGCCACCCTCAGTATATGGGGCCAGCACTCTACCTGCTGAGCCATAGGCGCCGCCTGTCTCAGCCAGTTTTTATTATTTTTTATTTTTTAAAAATTTTTTTTAGGTTTTCCCTTTTCAATAGAGGGTCCCTGTTTGCCAGCTGCTTCATCCAGCAAAGACCCAAGTCCTTCCAGGTCCTGCTGGCTTCAGCCTGTCAGCAGGTTCTCTCCACTGTGCCCCCAGAGTTGTCTCAACTGGTGCTCTCCAGCCACACTGACCTCCCAGGGCCAGGGTCACCCCTGGCCTCCAGGCCAGCAGGAACCTCTGGCCTAACTGGTCATCCATCTTCCAGGGGCCCCTCCTCCAGCACCTGGGTCTGAAGGCCAGGCAGCACATACCACTCTCTGCATAAATTCCTCAAAGCAGCATCTCATTATGCTCAGATTTCAGTCCGGACTGTACCTGTCCTAGAGGTAGCAGTACCTGCCCCGTCCTGTGTCCTGTTTACTTCCTCCTTATCTTGACTGCTTTGCATGCCAAGCTCTTCCTTGCCCCAGGACTGTGCACCTGTCTCCTCCACTTGGGATGTTCTCCCCTGGCCGTGTAGCTCTCAGCCTCATTCTTAGGTCTCAGTACCTGGGAGGGGGTGTCCCCACCCACCCCTACTCCCAGCCAGTAACTCCTAGATCAGGTGACCTGTTGATTTTCTTCCTAGCATTTTCACCATCTGAAATCCCTTGTTTCTTTTTTTCTTTCTTATTGTCTTGTCCTTGTTTGCTAGTATTAAACTTGCACTGTGGAATCTTACCAGTTTACTTCACCATTACTCCTTCTTTTTGAATGTTACTTGGCATTTGTTAGGAGCTGGAAAAAATGTGTTGAATGGAGTGACTTTTATTATTTGTTTCCCGGTCATTAAGTCGTTCTATTGAGATGGGCTCTGGACTTGCTACTGCTCTGAACAAGGAACTGCACTAATGGGCACAGCACAAAGCAAGCATTAGAGGTGGGTCTGCCCTCCTGAGGCTCACCTGGGACCCCCTGGGGCCTTTGAAAAGGGAGACAAGTGATTTCCAGGATGGCTGCCCAGACTTGGTCAGGATTCTTTCATAGGACTGCTCCCAAGTGCAGGCTGTTCGCCTAGAGCACAGAGCAGTCAGCCTACCTCATGCTGGCCCTAGCATGAACCCTTTTTTTTTTTGAGACAAAGTCTCACTATATTGCCCTCCATAGAGTGCTGTGGTGTCATAGCTCAAAGCAACCTCAAACTTTTGGGCTTAAGCAATTCTCTTGCCTCAATCTCCCCTGTAGGTGGGACTACAGGCACCTGCCACAACACCTGGCTACTTTTCTGTTGCAGTTGTCATTGTTGCTTAACTGGCCCAGGCTGAGTTCAAACCCACCAGCCTCATTGTATGTAGCCAGCTCCGTAACCACAGCTATGGGTGCCAAGCCTGCATGAACATTCTTGCTCTTTGCAGCCTCAGCTTGTGTCCTGATCAGTATAACTCCATTTTCTTGTCTCTTCACTTTGCAGAGGAATGTTTGCTGGGGGATTGAAGGAGATGGAGCAGGAAGAGGTCCTGATCCACGGAGTGTCCTACAATGCCATGTGCCAAATCCTGCATTTCATATATACCTCCGAGCTAGAGCTTAGCCTGAGCAATGTGCAGGAGACACTGGTGGCCGCCTGCCAGCTTCAGGTGAGGCTCGCCTTGTCAAGCAAGGCAGACCCGCACCCAGGCAGGGTTCCCCATGATGCCCGCCAGGCAGTAGCATTTGCTGAAAGGCGGGTCAGGAGGGCAGGGATACCAAACAGTGAAAGAGGCCACAGAGCACAGAGGAGGCTCTGGGATCATGCCCTGAAAGCTGGAGTGCAGTGCTATAGACACCCCTGACCCCGGCTCCTCATCTGCTTCTGCTTGCTGTCATTTGCTGCTTCCTTCCCTCAGCCTAACTCCCTGTCATTGAAAGGACCCTGGCAGGCAAGTGAGCCAACCTCAAGGCCATGTACGTTGGATGTCCCATCTCCTTGGGAGTCTGGTGATCCCGAGTGTCCCTAGCATTGCTGCCAAGGAAGGCCCTTTCTGCTTATCTGTGTGCTCAGCTGCTTGTGTCTCTTGAAAAACATTTTTCTATTATTGAATTTCAAATAACTTATTTTTTGCAGAATTCAAAAGGTTTTCTGAGGCTGTGATAGTGGGTTTACATTTGAATCTCAGTGGTGTAGTGCAGATACACGGGGCTGGCCCTGCAGGTGCCTTTGAGTTATTGTCAGAGGCCTAGTCTGGGTTAAAAGTCATTTCTTTCCACATTTCTTGAACGTGAAACAAAATGCTATGCTGAGTTCATCATTCTGACATCTCTTCAGATGAAAGTGTGTTTGGGGCAATTAGAACAAAAAACTTAAGTCATGGGAAATCCAACCTGTTCAGGGGCACCTGGAGGTCCTGCCCTGCATAGTAGGGCCCTGGCAGCCTCCCCATGCCCTGTTTTCAGATTGTCAGGTAGGAGGTGCTCCATAGCAGAATTTCCCCATGTTCTTTTGTTCAGAGATCTCTTCTGTTTCTACATCCCTGCTGTTTCTTGGGAAACCTTAGGCAGTGATCTGCCTTTGCAGCAGGTAACTCCTCTTTCAGCTGCTTCTGGAACATTTCCTCCTCCGTGCCTGCTGCCTTTCTGGAACTCCCTTCCCAGTCGCCCTGTTCTGTATGTCCTACGACTGTCCTGACAGCACCCTGGGCTCGGGCTGGGGGGCTCCTTGAACCCTTCACCTTTTTCATTACCTATATCCAAATTCAGACAAGTTATCCTTGTCAGTATTGCTTGTAGTCGTTGCTGTTCTCCTTTTCCATTTCTTTCATCTGGTCCTGGCCTCCATTTCTACCTTCTCTTTCCTGTATCAATCATGCACACTGATACCAAATTGTCTTCCCAAATACTGTTTTCCATCCTCCTCAGTCAGCGTGGGGGCCTGTGGTCTCTTCTCACGGGCTTGACCAGTGCTCCTGGGCCATCTCTTGGGCAGCAACTCTCTCTTTGTTAATTGACATTGGGGCTTCTCTGCAATACTGATTTAGAGCAGGTTTTACCTGGCATAACAGTGTTGAGTCCATAGGCCTACAGGTCCTGTTTGTTCATGTAGCTCATGCCAGCTGGTGGCTCGTGCCTTGTGTGCTGTGCCTTGCACTTGGCCTGGGATCAGACTCTTCGCCGTGTCCCTGGGGGCCTGGTCTGAATCCCAGCAGGCCCATCCCCGTTGGATCCCAAGCAAACATAGTTCGTTCTCTGAGCTCCTTGTGGAGCTCCTGCCTGAGCCAGGCCTAGTTTGGTTCCCCTGTGAGTCTCCACTGGGCATCAGACTTGGTGCTTTGCAGACGGAATGGGAAGGTGAGGCAGCAGAGTCCACTCAAGAAGCTGCTGCTCAGGCGCTCTCAGCACTGTTTGCACTCACACTCCACCCAGAGTCTGGTCTTTAGGACCCTGGCCCATGACAAACCAGAAGAAGTGTTTTGCAAGAAGAGGCAAAGCAAAAACGCCTGAAAAGGAGTAAAATGGAAGGCCAAGTGAAGACATTCAGGGCTTAATGAGGCACCCTGGGGGACATTGCAGGTAAGCACATCCCTGCCTGAGAGTTGGCAGGTGTCTTTTTCAGCCCTTCAGATATCACCTGGCAAGCAACCATTTAGATGTCTTCTGACTAGGAAAAAAAAAGTTTTTTTGTTTTTTTTTTTGAGAGTCTCACTTTGCTGCTCAGGCTAGAGTGCTGTGGTGTCAGGGTAGCTCACAGCAACCTCAAACTCCTGGATTCGAGTGATCCTCCCCAGCTTCCTGAGTAGCTGGGACTGCAGGCACCTGCTCAACGCCAGGCTAATCTTTCTAGTTTTAGTAGAGACGGGGTCTCTTTTTTGCTCAGGATGGTCTCAAAGTCCTGAGCTCGAGTGGAAGATATCCTTCCACCTCAGCTTTCCAGAGTGCTGGGATTATAGGTGTAAGCCACCGCACCTGTCCTAAAAAAGTTTTCTTTCATGGTATTGATAAGCTTCAAGTATTAGCAAAATTACTCTGTATACATAGTAAGTTTGCTGATCCTGGATAAGCCAGATATTCCCATTTTTAGAGAAACCATTTTGTCCCAGTGAACTCATGACTGGAATTGTTTCAAAAATCAGTGGCAGGGGAATTCCCATAAGAGAGTGTCCCAAACTGCTCAAAATGGGCTGGTTGGGATTCCAAAAAAAGAAGCCAGCATGGTCAGCCCAAAGCAAGTATTAGGAGAACTTATATACAGAGTGCTGCAGTGTTTCCTAGCAGTGAACCGCAGGAGAAAAGACAGTTTAACCAGGTGTATCCAAGATGAGGGAGTCAGGGTATGGGGCTTACACGAGGGTATAAGGAACTGAGCTCTGGCGGGGGCTGGTTTCTCCAGTGTTCTGGACAACAACCTAGGTTTCTATCAGTGCCTGGGGATGTTCAAGGCCTGGGTTTGGGCTCAAGCATGCTGGGAAAATCTTGCAGCTGCCTGGGTCACAGAGAGCGTCAAAGTACTCTGTGATTGTCCATTAGGACAAAGAAGGAAAGGTGGGAGATATTGGGGCGCTCTAGATAATCTCTAAAATCCTGCTTTCTGGAAGAATTCAATCAACATGCGGGGGTGGTGGCTCACACCTATTACCTGGGAGGCCAAGGTGAGTGGATCACTTGGGCTCAAGAGTTTGAGACCAGAGCAAGAGTGAGAACCTTCTTTACTAAAAATAGAAAAATTAGCTGGGCATGGTGGTGGGCACCTGTAGTCCCAGCTACTTGCAACTACTCAGGAAGCTAAGGCAGGAGGATCGCTTGGGCCCAGGAGTTTGACATAGCTGTGAGCCAGTTTGAGGCCATGGCACTCTATCCTGGCAACAGTGTAAGACTCTTAATAACAAAGAAACATCTCATTTGCTATCCCATGCAAAATCCCCAGGGCCCTTCCCTTTATCTCTCTTACCCTGATGTGCTTTGGTTATTTGATCATAGGGGCTACCCTTGTCACTGGTTCCCTCCCACCTAAGTGCTGTCTTCTCTTTTGCCGTTGCCTAACCATAGGGAAGTGCCTCCCTATGGTTAGGGAAGGGGTGAGGCAGCCACCTAGGAGCCCCTGCACTACTAGAGCCAAGTGGCTGAGCAGGGGCCTCAGTGTGGCTTACCTGCTTTGCAAGAATTCTGAGTCAGGTTCCCACATGTGTGCTGGGCAAGTGTCTGGAGCACCCTGCTGGCAGCCCTGAGTGCTGCTGGGAACTGGGTGGGAGTTCTGGCAGGAGAAAAGAGCTGAGTGTGTTTTCAGCCCTCAGACCTTTGGAGAGGCAGACTCTTCTGAGGAGTCCTGGGGGGTGGGTAGTTCTGCGTCCTTTCTAAAGCAGGACGTTTTGGCACTGTGACCATGTGTGCTTCATCCTGTTTCTCTGGACAGCCAGTACTTTGATCTAAAAGGGAATTGACATGTATCAAGGGTCTGTCCTGTGCTAAGTGGCTCCTATGCACACTCTGGTTTTCAGTGTATTCCTCTACATTTAACTGTCCTTGCTTTATGGATAAGGAAAAGAGAGGTTGAGGGCATGATGTGCATCTCTCATTTGGTATGTTTCCAAACCAGGCTTTCAGCTCAGTCAGTCTGCAGTAAGCCACAGTTGTCCCTAGTGCATTGGGAAAGGTTGGGGACAGCTGAGGGCTTCTGCTTTACTTTCCTCTCCGGGCAGCCATATTTCTGCTGTCTCCCTGGGCACCCCTGTAAGCTCTTTGCCAGCCCAGGCGTGAATAGGTGTCGTTTTCTTGGCAGATCCCAGAAATTATTCATTTCTGCTGTGATTTCCTCATGTCTTGGGTGGATGAGGAGAATATCCTTGATGTCTACCGGCTGGCAGAGCTGTTTGACTTGAGCCGCTTGACCGAGCAGCTGGACACCTACATCCTCAAGAACTTTGTGGTCTTCTCGCGGACTGACAAGTACCGCCAGCTTCCACTGGAGAAGGTCTATTCCCTCCTCAGCAGCAATCGCCTGGAGGTCTCCTGCGAGACTGAGGTGTACGAGGGAGCCCTCCTGTACCATTATAGCCTGGAGCAGGTGCAGGCAGACCAAATCTCACTGCAGGAGCCCCCCAAGCTCCTTGAGACAGTGCGGTTTCCCCTGATGGAGGCTGAGGTTCTCCAGCGGCTTCATGACAAGCTGGACCCCAGCCCACTGAGGGACACAGTGGCCAGTGCCCTCATGTACCACCGGAATGAAAGCCTGCAGCCCAGCCTACAGGGCCCGCATACGGAGCTGCGATCAGACTTCCAGTGTGTTGTTGGCTTTGGGGGCATTCATTCCACACCATCCACTGTCCTCAGTGATCAGGCCAAGTACCTGAACCCCCTGCTGGGAGAGTGGAAGCACTTCACTGCCTCCTTGGCCCCCCGCATGTCCAACCAGGGCATTGCAGTGCTCAACAACTTCGTGTACTTGATCGGAGGAGACAACAATGTCCAAGGATTCCGAGCCGAGTCCCGATGCTGGAGGTAGGTCAGGGTGCTTGTTGGTTCTTTCGTCTGCAGGTGATACAGGGCTGTTGGGCTGAGGGGCTGGTCAGGGGTACGTTACTCAAGGGCACATCACCAAAGGTGATGGTGGCCCCCCAGCTCTCACATGAGCATCATGGGTTGTCAGGGGTACACCTGTGTTAAGGAATAAAATGCAGGTGAATTCAGATGGCTTGGACTGTGATGAGTTAAGGAAAAGGGGCACCTGGATTGCCTCTTTCTTGTGTGTCCCCACTTCTTCTCAGAAACCGTCTCACTCTGGACCCCTGTGTATGTGGCCATGCTGGGGAGGGCCTGATTGTGAGTGCACTGGGCAGGAGAGGGGGCCGTGGCAGGAAGGGCAGTTAAGGCCTGGAAGGAGAGGACCTAAGAGCTAGAGAGTGCTGGCCAGCGCAGCTGCTTCCTCCCTCTTGGCTTCTCTGAGCTTCACCATCTTTTGTTGCAGCTTCCCTCCCTCTGCCCTGCTGCTTTGCTCTTTCTTCTCTCCTAACCTCCAGCCTGTAGTGGAGCAGGCTTCCTGCTGCTGTGCCTGAGCCTGATTACCTGAGCCTCAGGCTAAATTTGTGCCTGGCCCTCCAGTCATCTGTGTGCTGGCACAAGTTTCCATGGTAGGAGGCTATTTTCCTAGAGGAGGTTTTGTGTAGAATGCTGAGGTCTATAGGATGCTTCTAGTTCAGTCTATCAGCTGGGCTTAAGATCCCACAAATCCGTTTCACTGGGCAGACCAAGGGACTGTAGGTCAAGTCCCCATGGCCTCAGCTACTATTAGATTTCTAAGGATTCCGCACTGTATCTTGGTGCAAGTGGGAAGTCTTACCCTTCTTGCTGAAGATGGTGCTGCAGAAAAAGAGATTCCAATAACTTCTAGCAGCTATGAGCTGGGAGCTGACTGAATTCATGTTCTTGTTACTGTCTTCTGACCTGGCCATGCCACTTGAAGCGTGGTGACCTTGACTAGGGAGGACATTCCTCTGCCACCTCTCCTCAAAGGTTGACAGTGATATGTTGTGATTAAATGTGGTGAAGGGCAGGGTTCAGAAAAGAGGAAACAACTATCTTTATTTCCTTCCTGACCAAATGCTGTCCCCAGAGGGTGTGGCCATACCGGGTTCAGGCTTCCCTCTGGCCAAGCCTCAAAGCTTCTTTTTTAAGTGTTCAATTTCCCAGTTGGGAGCCAAGGCAGGTATTCCTGCAATGCACAGATCTGCAAAGCATCTCTCTCCAGAGTGTTTCAGCCTCTGGCCCTCAGCAGAAGGTGAGGTGGCTGTGTGCCCAGCAGGGAGCCTGGGTTTTTCCACAGGGCTGTCCCTAGAGGTTTCAGCTGAGGACTCTGCCTGCTCCTGTGCTCTGTCCCCTGTTATGGGCCATTGATTTCAGTTCACCTATGATAGTACCTGGGTTTCCTTCTTGGCAAACATATGCTATGAGACCAAAACCGATTTCTGGATAGTGCTAATGTTAGCCCCTATAATAACAACCACAGTGTGAAGTAGAGTTCGAAAGACCAGCCTTGAGGGAGCAGGCAGAAGGTGGAGGTGGCAGGAAGGACAACTGCCTGCTACTACTTAACCCAGGGCTCTGTCACCTCTACAGACAGAAAGCCCCAGTAATCTCCCAGTGGACTCAAAACTTAACAAATTAAGATAAATCTCTTAATTTGAGTGCTGTAAGAGTTTTGCTTCTTTCTTCTCTTTCTCCTTTTAACAGTTCACCAGTATTAGAACCTGGAGGTTTTCAGAATATAAGAAAACAAGATTTTGAAGTATATTAGGCTTTGTATTTTGAGGAGTTAATACTTACCAGGTTATGTCTTAAAAGTATCGATATAGAAACTGCAACAATAATAAAAGTTGGGGTTTGGCGCCTATAGGCTGGCAGGTTCAAACCTGGCCCAGGCCAGCCAAACA